>KN362310.1:0-12397 GCA_000785685.1 Uromyces viciae-fabae
ATAGGAGAAAACGGACTATCTCTCTTCATCAAGATCAATATATTCAAAATATTCTGTCGGAATGTAACATGGCATCGTTTCGACCTGCTGATACACCTCTTCCTCTCAATTACATTACGGCTCCATCTGACGAATCCCCGGTTTCAAACGGATTTAATTATCGACGCTCAGTAGGGCTACTCAATTATCTAGTGCAATGCACTAGACCTGATCTGGCCTTTACTTGTTTGTATTTGTCTCAATTTCTTATTCACCCACTCAAGGTCCAACAAAATCACTTTAATCATGTCTTACGGTACCTGCGTAAAACTTCTAACATTGGTCTCACTCTGGGCGCAGTCGATGCAACTCCATGTCAACTCATTGGATTCTCTGACTCGGATTGGGGTAAATCTGTTGAGAAGCAATCTTTCACTGGTAGCGCACTGTTCTTTAATGGTCTAATCAAGTGGCGCTCTCGAAAACAGCCTATTGTGGCCATCCCTCACTCTGGGCACAGTCGATGCAACTCCATGTCAACTCATTGGATTCTCTGACTCGGATTGGGGTAAATCTGTTGAGAAGCGATCTTTCACTGGTAGCGCACTGTTCTTTAATGGTCTAATCAAGTGGCGCTCTCGAAAACAGCCTATTGTGGCCATCTCTACCACTGAGGCAGAACATCGCGCCTGCTCTGAAATGGGCCAAGATATTTTATGGGCAAGTCAACTCCTGCACTCGCTACATCAAATTTTTCCACCTGGTCTGGTCATCAAGACTCCAGTACTCAACTGCGATAATCAAGGCGCAATCGCCTTGATAGAAAATCCCATATTTCAAGAACGCACTCGTCATCTTGATATTCTTTTGCATTGGCTCCATGATTATCTTGACAAGGGGGTCTTTGGACTGCAATATGTTCCTACGAAGATCAACAAGGCGGATATCTTCACCAAAATAACTTCAAGTACACAATTGAAAACGGCTCAAGATAATCTTTATTTGAAGAAACTCATCAGCACCGGATAGCAAGCATGGGGGGGTGTTGAAACAATGTCATTAGGGTGTCACCAAGGAATTCTCGGAGTAAGGAGAACAATAGGGTTCAATACTTATTCTTATCATCAAATTATGTTTCCCACATTTGTATCTAATTTGCCTGATATAGTTGTACCGTTCTTCTTTTCTCATCACATTTTTCCTTCCTCTTTATTCCAATCACCTCAGGTGATTTCACTTCTTTTTGTTTTACTGCCCCAGTCATTTCCTTCGCCGTGCTCACTCAATCAACTGGTGCTTTTAAAGGTTATGAGCCCAGCGCACCTAAAAGCTCATATCTATTTCTTTTTCATTCACATTGTTTCTTTTTCTTTTGTGTGCTTGCTATGTGAAATTCACTCATTACATTTTTCCTTCCTCTTTATTCCAATCCCCTCAGGTGATTTCACTTCTTTTTGTTTTACTGCCCCAGTCATTTCCTTCGCCGTGCTCACTCAATCAACTGGTGCTTTTAAAAGAGAAAAATAAAACATAAAAGCAGAAATAACAAAAAAAAGGCTACATTGGAAAGGAACAAGACCTACAGAGAAAAAAATAGAACATAACAGTAAGAAGTGGAAATATAGGTTACAACTGAGAGGAAAGAGACTTAGACAGAAGATAAGAAGTAGAAAAGAAGCAAAAAAAAGCGAGAGAATGAGCACAAAATGCATAGAATAGAAAAAAAAGAATGAAAAGCAGAGAAAATGTAAAAGAAGAGAAAAATACACAACAAGACAGGAGAAAAGAGGACAATAGGTACAAATAGAGAAAATAAAAGACAAAGCAGGAAGAAGATCGCACAAAAGGGGAAGAACAAGACAATTTTGGAAAAAAAGAGGAACAAAAATAGGAAACAAGAGTGAATGGTAGAAAAAGAGATACCATGGAAGAAGAAAAGAGGAATCAAGCAAGAAAAAAGAGAGAAAGGTAAAAAACAAGGAGCAAAAGGGGAAAAAGAGTGAAAAAATATAGGAGGAAAAAGTGAAGTAGTAATCCAAGCAAAGAAACAAACAAAAAAAAAGGTAAAAGAAAAATAGGGAGAGGGGTAAAAAGAGGGAAAAACAAATAAAAAAAGAGCGGAAACATGAACAGATAGAAGAAAAAGAAGCTCAGAGACAGAATTAGTCAATGAGAAAAAGGAGCAAATAAAGAAACCAATGGGGGGGAATAAAGAGAAAGCTAGATGAAGAAAAATATACAGTAAAATAATAAACATGAAATATTGCAATGAGATAAAAAATTAAATTAAATTAAATTGAAAACTTATGGCAGTCAATGGGACCAAGAAAATTAACAAAAACAAAATCACAGATTCCTGACTGGTACTTTGTATGTGTGAGTGGTATGCAGTTAGTTCAGAGGCATGTATTATTTTTCAATAAGGTTCATTGAAAAATAATAAATGAATTGGAAGGACCCACACAACCCCCATACAGCCAAAGAACCATGGCTAAATTTAATGTTGTGTGCACATAATATTGTGTTGGCCCAGGCGATTTGGGGTTGTGGGGGTGTGCAGTGACTTCAAATCATGGATTATTTCTTCATTATATTCATTAAATCAAAAAAAACCTTGGAAGCACACATGGACCCGTGATACATCCCTAGTAAAATGCATCAGCTGACAATAAAATTAAATGGTGCCACGGGGTGCAGGGGGGGGGTTCAGTTTCTCAAAAGGAAAAGATTCACTTTTCAAAATTTTCTATTTGAAAGAATACAGTCCTTTGAAGGAAATTTACTCCGCCAATACATCCCAAGCAACATGGATAATATGCATCAGCTTAAAATAAAATTAAATTGTGCCACGGGGTGCGGGGGGGTTCAGTTTCTCAAAAGGAAAAGATTCACTTTTCAAAATTTTATATTTGAAAGAATACATTCCTTTGAAGGAAATTCACTCCGTCAATACATCACAAGCAACATGGAACAGTTTAATCTGCTGTGCACACATTAGTAAAGTGACCCATGTTGCTTGGGATTTATGGGGTTGTCTAGTTGCTTGAAAGTCATTTACTCCTCCTAATTGAGCCTAATGAAAGAAAAGAACTCATTTCCTTTGAAGCACCCACACACCCCCCATACATCCCAAGTACCATGGGTCAATTTAATATTATGTGCACTTAATATTAAATGGGCCCAGGCTGTGTGCATGTATGAGGGGGTTGTGGGTGCTTCAAAGTCAACAATTGATTTTTTATTGAGTTCATTCAGAAAGAATACCAGCCTTGGAAGCACCCACACACCCCCCATCTATCCTCAGTACCATACATCAATTTACTATTATGTGCACATGATATTAAATTGGCCCATGGCACTCCACATGTATGAGGGGTGTGTGGGTGCTTCCAAGTCAATGATTATTTTTTCATTAAGTTCATTGAAAAAGAATACCAGCCTTGGGAGAACCCACACACCCCTCATCCATCCCAAGTAACATGGGCCAATTTAATATTAGGTGCACTTAATATCACTTAATATTAAATGGGCTCATGGTATCCCACATGTATGAAGGGTGTGTGGGTGCTTCCAAGTGAATGATTGTTTTTTAATCAAGTCCATTGACAAAGAATACCAGCCTTGGAAGCACCTACACACACCCCATCCATCCCCAGTAACATGGGTCAATTTAATATTATGTGCACTTAATATTAAATTGACCCATGGTACTTGGGATGTATGAGGGGTGTGCTGGTGCTTCCAAACCAATGATTTTTTGTTCATTAAGTTAATTGAAAAATAATACCAGCCTTGGAAGCACCCACACACCCCTCATACATCCCCAGTACCATGGGCCCATTTAATATTAAGTGCACATAATATTACATTGTCCCATGGTACTTGGGATGTATGGGGGGGGTGATTCCAAGGCTGGTATTCTTTCTCAATGAAATTGACGAAAAAACAATTGTTTACTTGGAAGCACCCACACACACCCCCATCCATCCCCAGTACCATGGGCCAATTTAATATTTAATATTGAGGGTGCATAATATTACATTGTCCCATGGTACTTGGGATGTATGGGGGGTGTGTGGGTGCTTCCAAGGCTTTTATTATTCCTCAACGAACTTGATTAACAAAAAATTGTTGACTTGGAAGCACCCACACACCCCCCATCCATCCCCAGTACCATGGGTCAATTTAATATTAAGTGCACATAATATTACATTGTCCCATGGCACTTGGGATGTATGGGGGGTGTTTAGGTGCTTCTAAGTCAATTATTGTGTGTTAATAAAGCTCATTCAGAACAAATACCACCCTTGGAAGCACCCATCCATCCCTAGTAACATGGGTCAATTTAATATTAAGTGCACGTAATATGTTTGTTGGTGCTTCCATGGCTGGTATTCTTTCTGATTGAAATTAATGAACAAAAATTTTTTGACTTTGAAGCGCCCAAACACCCCATATACATCCCCAGTACCATGGGTAAATTTAATATGATGTTCACTTAATATTAAAATGATCAATTGGATGTGTGGAGGGTGTAAAGTGACTTCAAAGGCAAGAATTGTTCTTTCATAAAGTTCTTTTCAAAAAAATCCTTGTCTTTGAAGGCCCCAATCCCCCATACAATCAAACCAAAATATGTCTATTGACTATCAAGTGCACCCAGTGCCGTGGGGATATTACCCAAAGCAGTACTGGACTTGATTGAGGCAATTAAAAATTGAAGATCATTCTTAATTTCCTCAAGTACATTCAATCAAAATGTAGAAAAATATAGTTGTTGCAGCACCCTATCTTCTACACTATGAATCCAAGTTTTTGATCTCCACGTGGTTCTCAACATATAGATAAAAATGAATTACTGGAACCCTTTTTGTCCCATTACCCATTTGAGCACCTATGATAATAAATTTAAGTTTTTTCATCTTCATTATCAATTTGCATTATCTTTGAAAGTGTGCATCTATTCATTCCATTTGAATGTTGTTTTTTCATTTTGTGTGTTCATTTTTTGTTCATATGATTTCCCATACATGGTTATTTCTTTTTCATTGCATTTTTTTTTATTCATTTTTTTAGATTATCTCTCTTACATTGAGGTCAATTCAAGTGAGTGTTATGTAATTGAACTTATTGCTATAGGGATTTTTGGTGTTTTGGGAAGCGCTCATTGGAGTGGTCATTGTGTGTTTGGATTTTTCAAAAACCTGTACGCTTTCATCCTCATGTTATCTTATTCTTTCCACTTGATCATTCTTTATCTTGACCCATGCTGATCTCTATCATTTTATTTTTTTAACCTACTAACTTTTCATGTTATTTTTTAGCCTTTTTTTTGTTATTGAACATCGTCTTTTAGCACTTTTTGGTGCTTTTCACAAAGTCCTCATTGGAAGCCCAATGTTAATTCATGATTTTTGGCTAACCTGTATGGTTTCATCTTATTTTTTATTTTTTTTGCTTGTATAATTCTTTGTTTTAAGCTTAACTAAAGCTGATACTATTTTTTGTTATTCCAGGGACTCTTTTTTTTATTGAACATCATCTTCTGAGGCTTTTTAATGTTTTGAACCGTGTTCATTGTAAGTCCTGATCTCTGACTGATTTATTTTTCCCAAAACTGGACTATCTGTACCCATTGATTGTCTTTGTATTTGAATTTTTTCACTTGATGTCTTTTTAGTTGATTTTTTTCACTTGGTCATCTCTCTTTTCAACCAAAGCTGGCCCCTCTTATCTTTTTTTCTATCCAAGATCATTCTAAGACACAAACAAAGTCTGATTTACTCTTCTTATCTTGTCCTTTTTTACAGGTTTTGATCCAACAAATCCCTACCACTGGACTCTCAGTAGGCTTTCACTTTCTCTTAATGTTGCATTTTCCATGAAAATTATCCCTAGCAATCCAATAATGATCTTGATTATTCATTTTAAATTTCTTTTTTAATCTCAATCTCAAAAGACATTATTTTTTGGTTATGCGATGCCACGTGGTCGCACACAGAAGTCAAAGGCCTTTGTTCGCAAACCAAAATGGCGGAGGAAAGTCTGTTTGCCAAGCCAAGAGGAACTCCAAGCAGCACTAGTAAGCATGCACACTCGGTGTCAAGGAGCCTCATCAGTGCAGAATGTGGCCACAAATAAATTCAAGATGAATGTTGATGAAACTGAAGCTACCTGGACTGACATTGAAGACTATTCAGCAAGCATGTACTGGGCAGTTGACAAGCTCCAAGATGAAACACAAATCCTCAATGATACCTGAAGTATTTTTTAACAGAGATAGCTGAATGCTCTTTTGACTGAGCTAACTGCGTTGGATGTGCTTACTGAAGTGAAGTTTGAACTGAAGGGTTTTATTTCTCATTTCTGATGATGAACTTCTTAGAAAGAGAAAAGAAGATGAGAACCAATGATTTTATTTCTTTCGAAGTTGCAGCTACTTATAGTCTACAACCAATCACCACACTTGTGGTTGAAACAATCATGCATACAAAATTCATCATCAATAAATAGAAAACAAAATAGAGTCTTAATTCAAAGAATAAAACAAGTTAGTTTTGAATTTATATATTTATTTAATGATAATAATTTTCTTAAACTATAGGCCAGACATTCCTGTTTTAAATTATTATTTATTTATTTAATTGTTTGTAGTGTTTTATAGTAAGTTGTAATATTAATTCTTCTTAAAAATATAAGCCAGACTATTCTGTTATTAACACTCAACTACTAACTCTAAAACTATAGGCCACTACTATATTTCATTATATAATTTTGATT
The DNA here is from genome assembly GCA_000785685.1 of Uromyces viciae-fabae. Classification (NCBI taxonomy): domain Eukaryota; kingdom Fungi; phylum Basidiomycota; class Pucciniomycetes; order Pucciniales; family Pucciniaceae; genus Uromyces; species Uromyces viciae-fabae. The sequence goes on from KN362310.1 coordinate 6,760, forward strand.
TAATTTAATAATCTTTATATTTATATTTAAATAAGAAGTAAGAAAGAATTGGGCTGAAGACATACATTATATTATGGAGATTAAATTTCAACAATACCACCACACCATCACTGCCTTATCCAGCTGTCATCAACCTTCTTGCAGTACATTGATGTTTCCTATCTTGTGAGAAAACTCAATCCTAATGGAATTCAATCATTCCAACGTTACTCACAGCCTTTGTTTTTATGAAGAAGGTCACCCAGAAATGGAGAAATACTTCACCCCTTGATTCACACCTAGACAAGTTTTGTAGGTGTGACCAAACTAGCAAGAATAGTCGTTTTGTTGATCTCATCAACTTAGATGGTAAGTACACCCATCAACCAATCAATGCACTTGATATTGCCTTCTCATGAAGTGTTCACTTCTTTTAATGTACAGGTCAACAGAGCTCAAAACTATATTTCTTCTCCTGCCTGGGCGACCCTGTTGCTCTTTTGACAATGGGATACATTGCTGCTTCCCCTTCAAAACCAAAAATGGCAGTTTCCATTCCACTACTACAGTCCCACAACATCATGTCGAACTTTTTAAATGTTTGTAATCAAACACTTGTGGAGGCAATGCAAAACTGGTTGGAATTGTTTTTCCCTCCTCTGGAAAACCAAAATGGATAGGTGTGGCTCCCTCAATATATTTTTTTCTTGTTTTTTATTGGTCTTCCTTTAATTCTTTTTATTTAAATGATTGCTGCCTGTACTTAGTTGAGGGATTTGAAAAAACAATTATCTGTTGCACTACATGTATATAGAAATTTGACAGAGAAATCAAGTGATTGAGCTATCAATGTACTCAATCTTACTAAACAATAAACACATGCCACCCAAAACTGTCCAGCATGTTTTGGTCCCTCTCCAAATCAATCTAAACCGGCAACACACTATTAAAACCAACTGATCATCTGCCTGGATGGCAATATGCAACACCACCATCATGTTTTGGATAATCAAAAAGAACCCAAGGTTGAACCCCATAAAAAATTTATTCCTGCTAAAGAACTAGATGAAATGCAAGAGAATATTAGAGATCAAGAAGCTCTATAAATGAGAAACAGATCGGTGAGTGAATTTAAAATGTGAGTTTGATTTTAATTACCTTCAATAATTCATCATTTTTGATAACCAGGTTGATAGATGTGCCGAGGTTCACAAAGCGGCTGATGATAAAAGAAATCACTCAACATGGAAGCAAGGTGATGGTACCGGCCTTATGGGATGTTGTTTCCGGCATGATGCTGCTATTTACATGTGTAATATATTTAAAAGTGGAGAAAAGCAATAATTACCTCTGGCTTTAATTAAGCGTGTTTTAAATGAAGCAGAACCCAACAGAAATGTGGGGATTCTCTATGGAATAGGCTAATAGGCTATACTTTGGATAAATTTATTTCTCTGGTAAGAATTTCTAAATTTTTTTAATTGTATATCATCATAACTGATTTTTTTATAATTTTTTATTTTGATTTTTTAGAGGAACATTTGGCCTGAAATTCAACCAAGACTTAAATTTGGAACTTCTATCTTTCATGCTTATGTTCACAATTGGAAATGTCAGCTGCAATAGAGTCCTCACTACAATTCTGGCTGGGGGCTTAGAAAGACTATGGTCTTATCTCTCTCCTTTAGTTAGTCCCTTGAGATATTCAACTCACAGCCACCTCTTCTCTGCACTGGGCCACAGGTTAGAGTTTCACAATTAGAGAGGTATATTGAAATTGAGTGAGTGTATTTAAAATGTATTTAATAATTTACTTTTTTATACTATATACTAGGGATCCTGGTGGCATGTACACCACCATCCAGCTCATTATTCCTTCACATACTCCCCAAAAACTTATTATGAGGGTTAGGGAAGGTTTGTTCATTCTGTAGAGGTGTTTCTGCCCTGAAAGCTCCACTGGCTTTGTCAGTGCAAATTCAAATCATGCTCATTATGATGACATCAAAGTATTAAAATGAACTATGACATCATCTTCATAATCTAAGTAATATAAGCAAGCCTCTGTTTGCTACTTTCCTCATCTCCAGCAGAATTATGAATCAATTTATTTTACTATCTAAAATTCTCACTCCATTACATTTAATTGAATTTTTTTATTTTTTTATTTGCCAACTTGATCAATTAACTAGCTTGGGGAGGAGGTAAGTTGTCAATTCACTTTTAACTTTGATAACCATCTCATCCAACTTCTTCTTACTTCAGAAACATCATTCAACAATTCCTCTATCAACATCTTACTTAGTGCCAGATCTCCCTTCATACAAGTTACATTCACCATGAAAAAAAGGGCTCTGCCTGGAGACAGGCAGAACAGGTGGAATTTGGTTTGGAACTTGGGATGGATTCACTGCCAACTTGAGTTAGAACTTGAATATAATTTGAAAAATATTCAGAATGTTTGGAATTCAATCTTATGTAAATGGAAAATCCAATTCAAATATTTTACATAATTGGAATTTTTTTTAAATCCATATTACATATTTTATGTAACAACATATCCATAATTTTATGAACTTTTTTTCTCTGAAAAAAAATATTATTTTATCTCTGAGTCATACATCAAATAAAAAAATTAAAATATTTTCAAGCTGTGCAATATGGAACTTTTGCAAAACAAATACCTATATTTCAACTTCCATCTTGCAAAATCATTTGCTCTTAATTTTCCTCAACATTTCACAATTTAAATTTTGAATTTTTCAAAACAGCAATTTTACAATGCTGATCAAAAGTTTTTTCACTTATTGCAAAAATTGGAATGAGAAAACACATTGGTGACACAATTAGGTTTCTGATTCTATTATATCACAAACACATATATATGTAGTGTCTTTTCTGAGCTGTAATAATTTTCAGGACTCGATAAAAGTATTCTGAACTCTCCTATTGTGGAAATGATTTTAATTTTATTCGTTTATCATTATTAGTTTTCTTATATTGAGGCTTTATGTTGCAATGATTATCTCGATTTCCATTTTTCAAATCGCTTTTTTGAGATTTCTGTTACAGGAAAACAAAAATTTGATTAATTTATCAATAATTATTATTATCAAAGTGATTGGAAAATGGATTTGAAGTAAAGGCTGTTGATTAAGAAGAAACTTTCATTAATCCAGACAAGAAGGTTCTTATAATCAATTTTTTAAATTTTCAAAAAACACAAGTTCATTATTTGAAAAACTGGGTGTCTACTTCAAGTATTTTTTCAACTTGATTTATTTTTTTCCCCCTTTTGAGTTGGATATTTACTGCTGTTGGAATGTGGTCCTCATGACTACTCAAATTTTTAATAATTATGCCAATATTTTTTAATTAAAAATTTCCTTCTTTTAGTTTCAAGTTAAAATAGTTAAATAAAAATAATAAAGAATTAGAATAAAGATAAAATATTTAAAAATAGTTAAGAATTGCAGTAGTATGTGTCTTGTAGTCATCAAACCCTGATCATCAGTAGTAAATATTATCCTTGAGAAATATTTTTTGGATTTTTATTATTAATTTTATTATTTGGGAACTAAGTAATTAGAACTAGCGATCCTAGTTACAGTGTGAAGATAAATTAATATAGTAGTAAGATCAAATACTGTTGTTATCTGAATTATCTCTAGCTTTAATTTAATTCTCTTAGTTTGTCATTCAACCATATTAGGCCCCTGGCATGCTGTCCAGGGGGTTAAATGTGTTTTTCTTTCTATATAATCTCTGCAGTTGGATTAGAAATAAAATCATTGGTTCTTTCACCCTTTTTTCCGTGAACCTTTCCTAGAAGCATTGAGCTCCTTGAGATCCTCTAGTTTGATTCTAAATCTTATAAAAGTTCATCATAAAATCAAATAAAAAATTATTAAATAAATTTTAACTCATCAATAAAAAATTCATATAAATTTTACCTCTTAATTTCAACAACTGCCCAATTGATTTCATATAATTTTCTATTAAATTTTCTGTATGCCATAAACAAACAATTCCAAAGACACAAAAATATATCAAACAATTTGTGAAGAATATTAATTTTAATAATATGAAACTTAGCAACTTAATTTCTATGCATTGAATTTTTCACAATATCAGTGTGGCTGTATGAAAGTCATCTTTGATATCTGTGAGCATTGCTTGGAACTTGTTTGCATGGGCCTGAAAATATATGCCATTGGGTCTCATTCAGTTATCTGAAGCTTAAGATCCAATTCAAACTTGGAATTTAATTAAAAAAAATTAAATGTGAAAAATATATGTACAATTTTTTTTTTTTGGGAAATACCACACTGTAGATTGATTTTCTGCAATTTTTTGAGGTGTTCTTTCATTTCCTTCTCCCTTTCTTGCTCTTTTCCATTTTTAATCCTGGTTTCTTTATTTGCTTGAATTTGTCTTATATGAAAAGATAATTATCAATCAAAAGTCTTTTTTTATATTTTAATTTGCATTGGTTTTTTTTTTTTCTTTCTTTCTTTTTTTTTTTGCTTTCCTTCTTTTCTTTTTTTTTTCTTTTTTTTTTCTGTGACATGTTCCTTCCGGAAAATCTTTGAGCTGATGAAATTTTCATCAACTCATAGAGTTTCTAGGAGAGACCTTTCACCAATTTTCTCCCAGAAAATTTAGGAGTTGCTCAAGCATTGATCAAGTCCTAAATTCTCTGGGAGTGGCCCTTTACAATGTGTGAAAGGTCCCTCCTAGAAATCCTATGAGTCAATGAACGCTTCATCAACTCATAAATATTCAGGTAGCTTTCACAGAGAAAAAAAAATAAAAAAAGCAAAAGAAAAGAGAAAAAAACATAATGTAAATTAAAAAAGGGGCGTGCTAAAACGACACCCTGGCCGTCGGTACGACGGCCAGGGGTGTCTTTTAGTAAATTTCGACTCGGGGGGGTGTTGTTTTAGACACCCCGGAAAAAAAGGGTGTTGTTTTAGTAAAGGACACACCCGGTGGGGTGTTGTTTTAGAAAAAAACAAAAAAAACAAAAAAAGGTAAAACAAAATTAGAAAAAAACAGAGAAAATAAAAGATGAGAAAAGAAGAGAAAAGAAGAGAAAAGAAGAGATAATAGAATAAAATGAAAAAAAGCAGAAAAAAAGAAAGAAACTAAATGAGGAAAAAAAAAATAAGAGAAAAAAGAATAAAAGAGCAAACAAAAGAAAGAAGAGAAAAAAGAAGAAGAGAAAAAAAAAGAGAGAAAAAAAGAAGAAAAAAAAATAAAAAGATGAAGAAAGAGGAAAAAAGGGAAAGATGAAAAAGAAGAACAAAAAGAAGAAGAGTAAGAAGAAAAACAAAAAGAAGAAAAAAAGAAAAAAAAAGAAGAAAAAAAAAAGAAGAAGAAAGAAAGAAAAAAAAAAGAAGAAAAAAAAGACAAAAAAGAAGAAGAAAAACACAAGAAGGAAAGGATGAAAGAAAAGAAGAAGAAAAGAAAAATGAGAAAAAGAAGAAAGAAGAAAAAAAGAAGAAAACAAGCAAAAATCCTTTCTTTAAAAAGAATCAAGAAAAAAGAGTAAAAAAAATGCAAAAAAAAATGAGAAGAAAAAAAGAAAAAATCCTTGATTTCTTCCTTTTTTTATCCTTTTTTTTCCTTCTCTCTTTCTGTCTCTCTTTTTTTTTCC
>KN362311.1:532-14009 GCA_000785685.1 Uromyces viciae-fabae
TTTTTTCACTTAAAAATGTTTCTGTTTTGCTTGTCCTTTTCAATATTTTTTCCTTTTTTTCCTATTTTTTCTTATTTTTTCCAACATTTCCACAGAAGATTTTTTAAAAATAAAAAAATAAAAAAATAAAAAAGTAAAAAAATAAAAAAATAAAAAAATAAAAAAGTAAAAAAATAAAAAAATAAAAAAATAAAAAAGTAAAAAAATAAAAAAATAAAAAAATAAAAAAGTAAAAAAATAAAAAAATAAAAAAATAAAAAAGTAAAAAAATAAAAAAATAAAAAAATAAAAAAGTAAAAAAATAAAAAAATAAAAAAATAAAAAAGTAAAAAAATAAAAAAATAAAAAAATAAAAAAGTAAAAAAATAAAAAAATAAAAAAATAAAAAAGTAAAAAAATAAAAAAATAAAAAAATAAAAAAATATCTTTTCTTTATTACCTTTCATTTAGACTTAATTAGGTGTGTAGTTGCCTTTGGAGTTAACTTAGGTTATCTAGTGTGTAGTTGCTATCAATCTAAAATTTATTTATAAGTAGACCATGTGTAGTTGTGGTATACCTATATTTCTAGTCTTCTCCATGTGTAGTTGTGAAAGCATTTAACTAATCTAGTTTATGGCCAATGTGTAGTTGTTGGTTATAAATCTTTCATAGTTTTTATTGTTGAACCATGTGTAGTTGTGGCTCATCCAATCTTCTTCTCATGTGTGGTTGTGAGAAGCTTTTTTCTTTTTTATTATTTCACAAGCTTGTGACATGTTTTATCTCTTTAGTATTTTTAGGCTTTTTCTGATGAAATAAAAATTACAGAGTTTTGAGCCTAAAAATTCTCTTAAATTAAAATTGTTACCCAGCTCCGCCGTCAACTCCTCTATAATTTTATTTTTTCATCCTGGAAGACTCAAAATTGACAATCTTGAGTTATTTCAAATGCTCAATGCCCACAAGATGTGGCCATAACCCATATTTGCATCATTCCATCACGTGAACATTTTTTATTCCTTCCAGCACTCCAAAGAGGATCCTCAAAAATATAAATAGATACTTGCTGACCTACTTCCATCAACCATCACTTACTTACCAGCTCATCTTAGATATAAATATTTTTACTTGTCCTGCATCAGGCGTTGAAATCAGTATCCTTAAGCTCTCCAGTATCTCAGATCAAACACCTGGGTGGCACAAGTATAAGAATAAAGTGGAAAAAAGTTTCTGGCAGTTTACACCCTGTCTATCTCTCCTTGGAAAGTTTTTTAAAACATCCCCCCATCATCATCAACTCCTGGGTATTAAATAACCCCTTCTATGTCAGGCCCAAAACATCTTAAGGGCTCTTTAAAAGCACCCCTGCTTTTCTAGGCGCCTTCATTCATCTAACAGAGGGCATCAAAAGCATGCTGGCCCCTCCATTCAAAAATATCCATAATTTTTTTACATATTTTAAAAACAATTATCCCCTCAAAAATATATCTAAAAAGCCATCTTTTTGTATTCCTTTTGAATATTTTTCATACTTGCAGCTCTGGTACCTGTCAAAAGTACCTGTGCAGCTGACAAGGAACAATAGTTTTCATTATTTTATGAGACAAAGAAATATAAATATTTTTTTTACCTATTTTTGAGATAGCTAGATTGTTTTTTGTATGGAAAATAATGAAAAATCAAATCTCTTAAGGCAAACGGAGAATAAAAAAAACCCTGACTGATATTTATAAGAATGAGAATATTTGTTTTTGAACATCTTTTTGTTGGAAACTAGGGTGTATATAATTTTTCAGAGAACATAACAATGAAGAAAAGACAACTGAGAGAAGAAAAAGAAAACACAAAAGAGAATTCTACAAAGGGAAACTGATACTGAGTAAGATATAAAAAAAAATAATAAAGAAAATATTCTTAAAGAAAACAACTATCAAGGGAAAATCTATCAGAAGTAAGTCTGTCCCAAAATGATTTTAAATTGTTTTTGTTTGTTTGGGGTTTTTGAGCTTAGGGTTGACATTCAGGCACCAATTTAGTCCCACTTTTTTTTTGGGGGCAAAATTCAAAAAATTGGTTTTTTTGAAAATCATTAACCAACTTGTTTTCTCAGTAAAAAAATCCAATGCAATATAATAGGTATATTTTGATTTCAAATGAATTGGATTGAAAATTTTTAGAAAAAAAATCATATTTTTTTTTCAAGGAAAGAGAAAATTTGTCTTTAATTTGGTATATTTTTTGAAAAAGGGTGATACATCATCAGGAAAAATGAAATGTATGTGATGTTCATGAGTAAGCTTTTATCTCTTGGTTTTTTAAATTTTAAATTTTTTTTTTTTTTTTGTGCTTTGTTGTGCTTTTCTCTGTTGTCATGCTTTCTCTCCTTTGTTGAATTATTCTTTTTACCCTTTTCTTTTCTCATGTTTTATTTTTATGTTCTACTTTTTTTGTCTTTTTTTTTCTTTTTTTTTCTTCTTGTGTTGTTTTTTTCTTCTTCTTTTGTAGTTTCTTTTCTCTTTAGTGGTTTTTTTTCTTTTCAGTTTTTGTTTTTATTTTTTTATTTGTATTCTTTCTACAGCCTAAACCAAAAAGGTTTTCTGGCCCGCGACTCAAACTCTTCCCAATTTCCCCAAGATTCCAGCAAAAACTGCCACACAAAAACCGCCATGGGCAGAAATACAGCCCACAAATACAGTGTCACTACAGAAACAATGCCACCCCCCCACCCATCCCAAAAATTTTACCCGCCACAATTTTTTGGTTTTTTCCTACATTTGGGTATTCCACAAAAATAATGGTAAGATTTTCTTTTTTTTTCTTTTTCCTTCAGTGGATCCTCCATTGCTTATACCAGTTGATTTCCTTCCTCCTCCCTCCTAATCCAGGAGCAATCACCCAGCCGGATTTTAATCTCTCCCTCATTCATTTTTCAATAAATACCAGTATGTATGTTTTTTTTTTTTTTTTACTTTTGTCCTCAATTCTACCCTCTCCCTCTGGTCCAATACCCACAGGATTATCAAGGTGTGATTCTGATAACAATTGGCTCAAAATATCTGGTACGTGCCTTTTTTCACGTTTTGGTTGTTTCAATTTTGTTCATGTTTTTGCAATGTTCTGGGAGCCAGATTCTTTCCCCATTCCACAAGCCCAATACCTATTAGATTATTGCACTTGGTTTCATATTTGATTTGCATACAAATTATTGTACATACCTTTTTTTGGGTTTTTTTTTTGTTGGATTTGTCCTCTTTCCTGATTATTTGATTCATCAACAGTAGAATCCCTACAGTTCCAATTGGTGGCATCTTGCAAAATTGATGATTAGACCCAATCTATTTGTAAAATTTTCAGCAGCTTTAAGGTCATCTATTGTATTGGGTGAGTCAATTCTGTTTGCTGAATCACCATTATTTGATTATTTGTTATATTGATCTTTTTCTTCTCCTTCTTGTATTTCTTCTTTTTTCATTACTCAAATGGTCTCCACATCTTGACTCTTATCTTTTTGATCTACAAATGGACCCCCTTCAACACATCACGACTATCAATGACAAAGATTCTCAAGAATCCTGCATACATCCTAGTCAACCTCCAATATGCCGAGGGTTCCTATTCTACAATGGCCCTTCTCAAAGGGAGGGATTAAGTCTAACCCAATTCATGAAAGACAACAACACACAGCAACGTCCAGCTAATCCTCCCACCAAGCCAACAATGATTCATTTAGATTACCTCCTGAACGTCAAGATTCAAGACATGAAAATGTCTAAGAGGGGGATGACCTCTTGCCAAGCCTCCAATGCAAACAAGGAGTGGGAGGTCATCAAACCTAACAAGGCATCTCCTTGCCCCGTATGGAAAACCAATCCGGCCCAATGGATGTGGTCCCAGGTCCAAGAAGAGATCTTTAACCTTCTAAGCAGCCACCGGAGGCACCTGGGAAATAACTTCCGGCATGCAGCCACCCAACTAAAATGGAATTGCTCAATCACAAGCCATCAAATTTATGTGTTTAATAAGAACTGCTCAATCAATGACGATCAAGACTACCAGAGGTTTTCTGAGGCTGCGATGGGCTGTCCACTCAGTAAAATATGTATCAAGATAAGCATGCAGGATCCTCGAGCGCAAGCCTGAGCTGAAATGGCTAATGAACAGGCAAATAGTATTTTGGCCATGACTTACGGCACCGAGGAGGAAAGAGCTCCATTGGAGCGCATGATGGCAAGGCAACAGGTTAATGTATGTCAGATATTTTCATGTTTTCATGCCTCACTTTCTTATGAGTTCTACATATTCATCATAACCAGTTTGCTCAGCTGACATCATGTGTTCTTGTTGTAGTAGCCTCGAGCCCATACATCTTTGGGAGAGATAGGCATTGTTGTGATTCAGTTGCCTGCAAAACTAGCCAATCGCTCTGGGGTGCATCCCTCAGAGGCATTGTTCCTGGAATCCCCAAGCAACAATGGAACAGTCTTACAAGTATCCAAAAATTGTCTGTGGATGTGGGCCCGAGCAATAGTGCATGAAGCTCCTCGGTTGGACATGGATAATCCCCCCAATACTTCTCTCTTTTTTTGGGAACCAAGGAGCCTAACAACTCCAAGGAAATTTAAACTGAAGAACTCTGTAGCTCATCTCCCCCCCCCAAGTCCCTCCGGCTCCGGTACCTGGCAATAAAATTTCTGATTGGATCACCACACAGCCATTGTTACCCACTAATAGACCCCAATCGGAAAAACATCAAGAGCTCATTGATCAACTGATCCAATGGCCAGATGAACAAAGCAAATATCCCCCAAATCAAATCTCTGAGCTTTGACTAGGGCCCAACTTGGCGGCAGCAGAGGTTATTTCCAATACCTCCTCTTCATCTTCCAAAGAAGACCATAAATATGCGTGATCCGGTGCCATTATCTCGGAGATACAGGTTATCACATCTCCAGAGAGATCATTCATCAGGGCTTCAATTAGCAGGCGCAATATTTCTCCTTTCAGGAAACTACAACGGTCACCAACAGGAGATCCAATTTGAGAGGTGTTCTCAAGAATCTTACTCTGAGGTTCCTCAAATACCTCCCCAGTGGGAAAATCGGAAATGTTGCCAGTCCGCAAATCGTCACATGGGGGATGGAGCCACCTTATGCCCCCTGTTGGTCAGTACCATCACATATCAATGGAACATTTCCACCAGTTTTGCAACATAGCGTCTTCTGATTTTATCACATGTGGGATGGTCCAGCGTCACTCAATCACCCACTGGAATTTCTTCTTGGCCACCCCTAAAGAAGAACTCATCTCCCTAGGGTTTTTGGCAGGTCCAGCTCTGCAGTTAACTTGGGGTGCATCACAGTTAGGTCAGAGAATGCTACCTAGTTCAACCCCATCCCCCCAATGATCATTGATTGATTAATTTAGTGACATAACTATTGCACATTCATATAATCCATATATTTCCCTTTTTCACTCATCATTTCTTTCTTTTGGATCATTTTTACTAATATGGATAACTTATGAATATTAATATAAGTATAATAATAACAGATAAGAATAATAATAACAGATAAGAATAATAATAACAGATAAGAATAATAATAACAGATAAGAATAATAAATAATAACAGATAAGAATATTAAATATGATATTCATATTTCATTTCCAAAAATAATATCTTTTCTCATGTGTTTTTGTCTCATGTTTTGTTTATGATTGGTTACAAGAATGAAAGATTTTTCAAAATGAAGAAATGAATTACAAAACAAGTGTCAAAGATCATGAATATTTCATTTCCAAAAAAAACCTCTTTTTTCATGGTTTTTTGATGATCGGTTAGTTACAAGAATGAAAGGTTACAAGAATGAATAATTGGTCTAAATAAAAATTATAAAACAAGTGTTAAAGATCATGATGATAGATATGGCAAAATATAGTCCGCAAGATCATCTCCTTGTTGGTGGTTTCACATAAAGTCCGCAAGATCATCTCATTGTTGGGGAATCATTTTGGATATAATTGTCAAAGTGAGAGGATCATGATTGAAACAAACATTTTGACCATGGCTCAATCAAATGAAGCCAAAAAAAAGGATTAACATTGCTCAATTAAAAAATATTGATAAGGTGAAGAAAAACTATGCCCTAAAACCTAGGGATATTTTCAAAAAACATATGATAAGACTAAGATAAGATAGGTAAAAACATGTGAGAGAAAACTTGTGATAAAACTTGAGTGAAGACTTGTGATAAGACTAAGTTAGTTGATTAAACAGAACAAAACAAAAATTATTAACGTGATGAAAAGGAAAAACAATAACGTTAAACACCTTGAGGAAAAAAAAACAGTTCAGAAAATGAACAGGAGCCTAGCTAAATTATCAACACCATGTGTTAAAACTAAGATACGTGAATAAACTAACAAGGAATCATTTAAATACAAAAAAGCTCACAATTGGTGCCTCAAGGGTACCCGCTGCCTGAGAATAGCTTGTGCATGAGCACTGGCATAACCAAAGCGGGTAGATACTCTTTTATAATCTCTCCATTGTCTTTGGTTCCTGTCAGTATCCCTTTTGAGGTGTGCCTTTACAACTGAAAATACCTTTTTCTATTGGGTTAAAATTGGGGGAGTAAGGTGGTAGGTGAATGCACAGTACACTACGGTTGGCACACAAGTCTTTGATGCAACCATCATGGTGTATTTTGGTGTTATCCATAATGAGCACACTGTTACAGTCTGGGAAGGAGTTCATACAAGGCAGCTACCCGTGGTGCCTATCAGCATCATACTCTTTGACACAGAATCACAAATAAATCAGGTGAATTATCAGCATCACCTCAAGGAAATACTCAAATTCCAACCGGTTGATAGAGCCCTCTTGCGCCATTACTGCCACCACCCCGTCCAAAAAAACCACCGGAAGTACACTCCAGCGAGTGGTAGTGTTGGTGTGGGGCACACATGCAGTGTGTGAACCAATCTGAGCCCTTCTGTATCTTCAATTCTGATCCTCAGTGGTAATGGCACATTCATCTGTACGGGATGATATGTTCATATCAATCAAACGGTTGAGCTCGCTAGGGCTGGAACCTTGAATGATAAGCTTGACAAAAATTGCCTTGACCTTGGGATCATATTTTTTGAACCCCATTGAGTCTGCAATCTGGTAACAAAATAAAATCACATGGGGGAGTCAGCAATAAGATTGTGTTTCTTGAAAAAGAGCAGCTAAACCTACCCAGAAATGAAAAAAGGGCCCAGAGTGTTGTCAAGAGCAAAACCCAACAGGAAATAAACGGCCACAATAGGAACTGGTGGTGAAGGGGTAGAGTTGGAATGTAGTGGAATTGCAGGTGTTTCCAAGGAAGGAGGAAAAAAAGAAATGATAGATAGAATTAACAACAAATCAGCAGAGAGTAGAGGCCTTGTTGAAATCCATAGTTGACAAGGAAATCCAAATTGAAGAAAAAAAAACATACCTGAGGTTTCAAGTAAATCCCAAATGATGCCAAGATGAAAAAATCCCCCCGGTATTTGGCCTTTGGCTTGATGGAAGATGTGTCTTTCAATACCTCAGGGAGAGATTAAAATCCGGCTGGGTGATTGGTCCTGGATTAGGAGGGAGGAGGAAGGAAATCAACTGGTATAAGCAATGGAGGATCCACTGAAGGAAAAATAAAAAAAAAAATCTTATTTTTTTGGAATACCCAAATGTAGGAAAAAACCAAAAATTGCAGCGGGTAAAATTTTTGGGATGGTTGGGGGGGGGGGGGGGGGGTGTATTTCCGCCCATGGCGGTTTTTGCTGGAATCTCGGGGAAGTTTGGAAGAGTCGGAGTCGCGGGACGGACAACCTTTTTGGTTTAGGCTGTAAGTGAAATTTCAAACCAAAAACAAATATTTCAAGTGTATAAAAAAATAAGCAGAGCAGCAAGTAGCCCTGTCCGTGACACCATCCATTGGACGGTGTCGGTCCGGTTAACTGTTCCGCAAACGGTCACTTGCACCACCACTTCCCATGGACTATGGTGGTTCAATTGACCAACACCGCAGACGGTCATTTGGACTGATAGTGTCCACCTGACGGTTGTGATCAGTTTAACGGGTTTGATGGTCAATGAGAACACCTCCAATAGACTATGGTGGTTCAATTGACCAACACCGCAGACGGCTGATAGTGTCCACCTGACGGTTGTGATCAGTTTAACGGGTTTGATGGTCAATGGGGTGTAAGCGCCCCTGTATTGAAAAATCCGCTCATCACGTTGGTGTTCATGTTCGGTACCACACACTTGACAGGTGTAGTGCTTTATGGTGATGGTTTGGGTACAAGTTATCACAGGGCCGTCCGGGCGATCCGTATAGGTACGGCCACATCTACCTAAAGAGCTATACGAAGATGAAAAGAGACTATATTGCATAAGCATAATTTACAAGAGGTAAATACATGCGTTTTATATACATGTTTTGCAATCAGAGTACATGAGAGACTAGAGGAGAGAAAATGAAATAGAGAAACAAATGAGTCCGACGTCGAGTATGTAATACGTCATATGTCTAGGACGGTTTAGTCACACTCCGACGTCCGCTAGACATAACACCCCCCCACTCGACGGAGGGCCCTAGAAGCTGGTCCGCCTGAAACTGGTGAAGTGGCGGAGACAGGTTTTTCGTAAAAACATCCCCTAATTGATCTCTGGTATGAATCCACGAGATAGTAATTTCACCGCGGAAAAGTGCCTGATTCGTGATGTGGAAATCACGATCAGTGTGGCGGGTCCTTTTGTTTGAAGTATCATTAGAGCCAATTTTTACCGCTTCCTGGTTGTCGCAATAGAGTTGACCCTGAACTTTATTACCCGTCATGTCTTCCAAAAGATTGCGCAGCCAGAGCACCTGACGTGTAGCCATTCCAAGCGCCATATACTCTGTATGCGCCGTGGAACTCCCGACAGTGGCAAGTCGACGAGATGTCCAAGCAACGGGGCATCCCCAAGAAAAGATTACCAAGCCGTAAGTAGATCGCGAGAATTCACCCCCCCAATTAGCATTGACAAAACAACGCAAGGCGGGAGAGTCGTTTGGGTGGAGACAAAGTGGTCGGTCTTTTGTAGCCGCAATGTACCCAACCAGATGATTAAGGCAAGACCAATGGAGAGAAGTAGTGCGCTTCGCAAAACGAGCCAGAAAATTTACTGTGAAGGTCACGTCGGGACGGGTCCCAACGGAGAGGTAACTGAGCGAACCAATCAGAGAAAAATATTTGTCAACATCCAGAGCGGCCCCTTCGTCGTCCGTTACAGGCAATGCGCCAACTGGCAAGGGCGTCTTATGGGTGGAAACTTTATCCCAATGCGCATCGAGAATTTTTGCAATTAATTTCGGTTGATGAAGTGAGAAACACTTGTCAGTCCGAGACACCTTCAATCCTACAATGGTGTCTAACACATCGGACCATGTAATTTTGATGAGACTACCGAGTGCCCTCTCCAAATCATGTAGCGCTTCAGAACTAGGACCCGTTATGATACCATCATCAACGTGAATCCAAATGAGTTCGCAAGCAGAAACCAGGGGAGCTTTACTGGCACTCTCTATAGAGTGCCTACCTTTAAATTAATGTGTAAAATTGCAATCAGTGTTCTGAATCTTTCTTGTAACTTGTTTTGATTTCTTTGCTAAGTTTTATCATAACATTGATGAAAGTTTGTTGAAATGATTTTTAAGCCGGTCCCAACTGATATCCTTCAAGAACTGCCAAACAAACTTGTGGACCCTGATGTGCGTGCGTACATTAGGGGGACATCAGTGTGAATTAAGCCGTGGCCCCCCAGCCAGCACAGCCAGGGGGCCTATTAATCACAAAATTCATGTGGACTGGGTAATGATTTACTGTTGAGACACAGTTGTATCATGGGGTGTATGCACTTGGTTTACGGTCAATATCAGCTTCATTTGGACATAAATATCATGCTCACTTACACGTGTTCCACATGGGTATGAGGGGTGAATTATTTCAAAGTTACAGGAAAAAGTTAAAGGTAGGCACTCTGTAGAGAGTGCCAACAAATCTCCCCCCCTTTGAATAGTGTAGACACTATTGTCAAATTGACTGCTGACATATCCCATCAAAGCCAACGTTCCAGAAAGGTGATTCCACCAACAGCGAGCGGCTTGTTTAGTCCCATACAATGCTTTTTTAAGAAGACACGCCAAGCCAGCAGCCACAGTAAGACCTTGAGGGGGTTTAACCCAGACGGTTTCACTGATCGGAGAATTGAGATAAGCCGCAGTGAAATCAAAAGTATGAACTGGCCAGTTTTTTCGAGCAGCGAGAGACAAGATTACACGAATAGAAACAAAAGTGGCAGTAGGCGCGAATGTTTGATTGTACTGGGTACCAGTGTCTTGATTATACCCTTTGGCAACATAGCGTGCTTTGTAACGCACCACCGCACCGTTTTGATCAGTCTTCTTGGCGAAGACCCATTTTGCACCGAGAACTTTGGTATTGGCCGGGACAGGTCGAACATCCCAAACATCGAGTGATGCTAAATTGTCCAATTCACTTTTGATCGCTTCACCCCATTTGTCTTTTTCCAAACTAGCCATCGCTTCGCGATAAGTTTTGGGTTCACTCATAAGACTTAAAGAATCGGCACCAAGGACTTGGTCGATAGTATTTTCCTGTTCGTCGAACTTGCGCTCGCCAGAAAAATCGCCAAGTTTCATTGATAAAGACCCCACCGATGCCTCTAAACTTTGGAATTTACAGATAGCAGATTGGCAGAAAGATTGGGAGTCTGGTAGCCAGAACAACCAACCCTTGCTATGAGGAAGCATGGCAGCGGCAAAACCAAATTGAGCCCGACTATCTAACTTGCGGCGCTTCTCTATTGGCACGTGGATAAAACCAGTGCTCCCAAAAGGAATCAAACGGTCAAAGTTAGGTTTGACGCCTAGCATTGCTTCGTAGGGAGTCACCGAACCACTAGCCTTATTCGGAATACGGTTAAGGGTGGTACAAGCCCAGGTGAATGCTAGTCCCCAGAATTTTTTTGGTAGACGACTTGCGGAAAGAATTGTACGACCCATCTCTTGTAAGGTTCTGTTGAAACGTTCAATAGCACCATTCTGATAATGATGATAGGCCAATGAACGCTCCGCGATAATCCCCTTGGATTCCAAAAACACTCCCAATATGTTGTTATTAAATTCGCCTCTTTTATCGGAGCGAAGAATTTTTAAACGTTTACCAGTTTGATTCTCTAACTTGAGAATGGTGGCAATTAATAGAGCAGTTGCATCAGATTTCTTTTGTAGGATTTTTATCTCGCTATAACCACAAGCGATATCACGGATCGTAAGGACATAACGTCCATTGTCAAAAGTAGGTTCTTCAAATGGGCCAACCAAATCAACTGCCCAAATATCCATGCGTTCATGTATACGCATATCCAATGACAGTTTATTTTTATTTAGACTCTTGTTTATCATACACTCAGTACACTCAAAATCCCCCGCAGGTAACGTGTCCGGAAAACCTGGACCCAGGTTTAATTTGGTCAAGCGACGCATAGCGGAGAGAGGAAGGTGACCAAGGCAACAGTGGTAGTATTCCAACTCAGTAACAGGTTTACTTTGCGATACAGGTAAAGGCAGTACGGATTGTTTAGGGAGAGTATATACAAAGGGAATGTCGTCGTTAGAAAAATGAGAGTTCAACGGTGTAATATTACAAAGAGATGGAAGGAATGACTCGGAAAAATGTCTATTAGGAGAGAAAGAAGAAACAAGAGAAAGAGAAGAAGAAAAACAGGATCGGATAGGATTGGGGAAGGACCATTTTCTGGATTGTATGTTCAAACATGTTTTAACCCATAAATCCATGCCATTATATATGTTAAAACTATCGTCCCGACTATTGTAAGAGAATTTAAAACCCTGAATACGAAGCGCCGCAGGGGAAATTAGAGTCGTCACAGCAAAATGACAGTACAGCACGTCGTTAATTGTAGTAATCGTTGAGTTCGGACCACGGAACATCAGAGTTCCTTTGGCTGTAACAAAATGTGGGACAGAGTTAGTGGCTACTTTTATTTGTAGTGGGTTTTTCAGTAACATAACATCAGACAAGGCTAACAAATCTCCAGTAAGATGATGCGTAGCGCCAGTATCCCATAATGCAGGCTGCGGGTTGTCATCTGGAAATGGTTCCCTATCAAGATCTAAGTTGTTGAAACGGGGAGGACGACCAACAGCAGGAGTTCTAGCCTCCACTTTTTGCGCGCGATAATCTGGACGGTAACTGTCCATTTGCTTTGGAGCTGACTGGTTGGGAGAAAAGGATGGCTGAGGGACATGGAAATTGGTGTGTGGAATAGAAGGCGCAAGTACCGGGTAGAAGGCGCGATACTGGCCTTGAGCATAAACTGGAACATTGTTTCTGAATGGTCGATGTTGTTGTTGATCAGGCACAGGACAGCTAGAAATGAGGTGGTTAGTAGATTTACACCGAAAACATTGACGTTTGAAAGTAGACTACATCACATAGACATTGTCATTGTTGCTGATGACTGATTTGGACTTGACTTGTGCTGGTTCTTTGACGGTAGCAGAGAAAATTGCTGGGTGAACTTCTTCCTTTGGCAAATTGCGCAAGTGCATGATCAATGATGTTAGTAAGTTGACGTATTTGTTGAAATCCAGGGGTTTCTTCTCATTCCAAGTCAGTTCATTCTCAACTCGTGCCATGAAATCAATGCCCAGCTTGCTTCCCGGGTCAACCGCCGTTTGAAACAGTAATCCAAGCACATTGTCACTTCCGACAAAACATTCCATTTCGCTCAGATCCGCCGCAATACTCTTGATCTTCGATGCTACAGCCGCCGGATTTGAATCACAAGTAATCTTAAGATCTTTCAACTCATTCCATTTCCCTACTTGTGCAGCCCTACTAATATTATTAAATCTATTTTTCAATGTTTCCATAACTTCAAACGCAGAACTACATTGATACAAGTCGGGCCGCATAGAATTATCGACCACTTGAATTATAATTGTACGTGCCAATTGATTGTAGTTGTTGTTAGTGCATGGCGAAGAATAATAAAACCGGTCATAAAACGTGTCATTTGCCATTTCCTCCAACTCCGCCATCCAAAAACGGAAATTAGAACCATCTGGTTTAAGAACACCATGTGCGCCGAATCGAAGTAACACCGATTTTAATGTCTGATGGTCAAACTTCACCCTCTCGTGAAGCTGGTGAGGCAGGATCGGTCGATGATTATCAGTTTGTCGCTCCCCGCTAACATCGACATGAATTGACTCGCCCGGGGAATTTGCATCCAACGTGATTTGTGCTGGTTCCAATACTCTAGCAGGGCGTGAAGGTGACCGACGGACGGGAGGCATAGTGTTGGAAATTGAAGCGCTACTTGCTGCGGCCGCTCCGCAGAATAATGATAAAGAAGGTTCAAACCTAGTTTGT
>JNCO01005553.1:0-14005 GCA_000785685.1 Uromyces viciae-fabae
ACTTTATTAGAAATGAAATTAAATTGAAGAAAATAAAACTTGAATATGTAAAAACCACAATCAATTTAGCAGATTTTTTGACTAAGCCAGTAGGAAGAATTTTAATAACAAGAGCTCTGAAGACCATCAATGACTAAGTTTCTTTCAGCTTTAGAGGCATCAAGCATGGGGGTGTGTCAACATTCAAGACAATTATCAGCCAGAGGGCTTAACTCTGAAAACTCTGGGCTTCATCATACTTCAAAAAAAAATTTATTTTTATTTTTTTTCTCATCTTCTTAAAAATCAACAAGATCAAAATAAAGAAGACAAGAGTGAAAGAGTTCTGAGAAATAATAAGAGCTACCTTAAGGACAAGTTCTGATAATATAAGATAGACTAAGAATTTTTTTCATATTTTTATGACTGAAAATGACTAAGAAATAAGTTTAAATCTTGATGAGTTGATTTGATTAATGATTTTCAAAATAATTAAAAAGATTAAAAATGAAATACCAATGGTTTAATTATTTTGAAAATCATTAATCAAATCAACTCATCAAGATTTAAACTTATTTCTTAGTCATTTTCAGTCATAAAAATATTAAACATTTCTTAGTCTATCTTATATTATCAGAACTTGTCCTTAAGGTAGCTCTTTTTATTTCTCATCTTATTTTTCATTCTTGTTTCTTTATTTTTATCTTGTTGATTTTTAAGAAGATGAGAAAAAAAATAAAAAGAAAAAAAAAATTAAAGTATGATTAAGCCCAGAGTTTTCAGAGTTAAGCCCTCTGGCTGATAATTGTCTTGAATGTTGACAAAATACATATAGCATAAAAATATCAAATATAATAATCAAAAAACAAATTTGAAATAGATACATGAAATAAGCTTATGTACATGTTCTATTAAATTTCACATCCGTCTGAATTTTTATTGTAAAAATATTTGAAATTTATTCAAGTCAAATTTAGACAAAAGAGAACATGAGATAAATAACACTGCATGAGATCTTTTACCATTCAAAAGTTCCCATGCCCACAAGATGTGTCAAATAGTACATAAACACATCATTTCCTCCTGAGACATTTACCATCCACTTAGGGCGCCCCAAGAGGATATGAAAATACATAAATAGATCTATTCCTTCGCCCTTTCATCCCCCATTATTTTTACTACATTTCACTTACATAGTTACATCATATTTTTACCTGTCAAATCAGTGTTGAAATCAGTAACCTCAGTAAATCCAGTGATAAGATCAACTTTCCTGTTTAAGCTTACAGTCCAACAAAGCTATCAACCCACTCCTGTTCAATATGAACCACCATTTGAGTTTGTGGTAAGTAAAAGAATACTAATAGTGAGTAGTATTCTTATTCTTTCCTTATATCACTAACTTAAAAATTAGGGCATTAAAGCACCCCTGCATAGCAGGCCCCTATAAAAGGGGTTTGAAAAGCACCCCTGCTCTGCAGGCCCCTAAGACAAAGAGGGCATCAAAGAACCCCTGCCCAGCAGGCCCCTCTTCTTATATTTTTATATAAATTAATATTTAATTATTAAAAATAAAAATAAAAATAAAATCATTAAAAAATCACTCAGATACTCAAAAAATTAGAGTATATAAAATTCTTGCACCTTGTGTAGCTATTAGAGTTAGGCTCTAGGCATCACATAGGCTGACACTAATTTTTAGCGGAATTTCTGTTAGCGGTGGAAAAGCTACACTACCTGTTAGTGTAGCGGTGGTTAATTTCATCTAACGCTACGGAAATTGTGGGAAAAAAAAAGTGCTACACTAACATATAGCATAGTGGCCTGTCGCGGCAGCTAACGCTAACCAAATCCTGGGGGAAAAAATCCTTGCTAAGCTACCCTAAATTTGGCCTGTAGCATAGTGTAGCGTAGCAACCCACCCTTGCTGCTGTTCTTTGAGCTCCTTGATTTCTTCTTTAGTGTACCCTTGCTTGCAAAGTTCTCTCATAAAGAGAACTTTGACTTTTCTTGCGGATGCATGGGCTTGATGACTTTTGGTGTTCTGCTGAGCTATCATGGCCTTCATGAAAACATCTTCAATGGAAGTTTTTGGTCATTTGTGACAAGATGAGGTAGGATTTTTTTATTTTCTTTTTCTTCTTTTGGTGGGAGGGTTAAAAACTTGATCATCTTGAGTTCCACATTCCTCAGGTGGATCCCTCTCACTGCTTGGCAATCTGGGACTAAATTGGTCATGTTGACCATATTATTGGTGGGATTGCTGGCCAGGTTTGAGCAGATGTGAAGTGGCTTGGTACGTGAGGGCGATCCCATGGTTTAGTTGAGGGTGTCCCAATACCGGCACAGCAACTTAACATAGTTGTCCACAGTTTTCACTCCATTTGCTTCATCTCCTGCCAAGATGCCGGTGCCAGTGTTTTTTTCCCAGCCACATGCTTTTGAATAGAAAGCTTGGAGCTCACTTATCTTCTGTAGAATTATTTTTTTTTTTTTATGAAAAAAAAAAATAAAAAAAAATCAACAAAAAAAATAAAACAAGAACAAAAAAAAGACAAAGTCAGCAAATGTGAGGACCAAGAAATTGCATTTAGGATAACATAGCAAAAAAAATGAAAATAAAATATGAAAAAACCTTTTTTGTCATGATGCATGATTCCATTATCTTGCATGATGTTGACAATTTCAACACAAACTTACAAAGGGCTTCTTTGGCCATGCCCTGATCAGTATCTCCACTCCAGCGCTGGAAGTTGTTCTTGTGAGCAATCCAGTTGAGGAGAAGTGAAATTGATGATTCACCACTTTCTACAGCATCATGATCCCAGGGGATGGTTGGTCTTTTTTTGGAGGTGGAGTTTTTGGACTTTTTGCTGGTGGTGGGGGGGGGGGGGGTGAGGAGGGGAGAGAAGCTATTTTGAAGTTTTCAAGTGGATGTGGGGGATGGTCAGGGTTTGCTGACTACAAGATACTTACTACTGCAAATCTCATCTACTAAAATATTTTATCTTCATTCTACTTTTTTACCAGTTTTATTTAATTTAATCACATTGAAATTAAATATATATCTTGATGAGAAAACTGATCATATGGCATAAATTCATGAGTCGTCATGAGGGCCAAATTCCAACACTTATTGAAGGAGAATTGTCAGGCTCTGTGATCCCAGGGACTGAAGACCCTTTAGCTACAAAAGCTGAAAAGTAAGTGGAAATAGTGTGGGGACTATTTCTCACAGTTGGTTTGGTATATTTTTATATAAAAATTAACAGAGGGGCCAGCTATGCTGGGGTTGCTTAACCCTCTGTGTAATTTAGGGGCCAGGAATAAATTCCTGGGGTAGTTTAACCCTTTTAAGTTGAGATACAACTTGGATCTGGGGCCTGATAAAAATATCATGGGTGGTTAAACCCAGATTTACCACAAAGTGGTATAGAAAAATAGAAGTGACTTGGGAAAACCTATTGGCCCAGAGACTTACCTGGAAGGGTGGAAGAAGCAGAGGAGTTCTGAAGGGGATCCTGGTGGCGCAGTTGAGAGGGGTGGACACTCTAGGAGTTCTGAAGGGGATCCTAGGGTGCAGGTGAGAGTAGATCTGGTATCTTTGGTGCTAAAAAGTGACTAAGTATGTATTAACCGTGTATAGCTGAGTAAAGATGAAGATGAGTATTGGAAAGGCGGATAAGAAGCCTCATTATATAATGTTTCAAATCCCTGGGGAGTACAGGATAACCATAATTTCGTAGGAATTGGGGTTATCACATTTTGAGCGCTTTTTGCCATGTTCCTGTATTTTTTATTCAGTAATGGAGGGTCTAGACCAGTACAGGGTATTTTTACCGGGTTGAGTAACCTCTAAGGTCCTTGAGATTAATTTGGTATCCTTGGGGCGTTGTTGGTTTGGCCAGGATAAATTCTAGAAGGTAATCTGTACTGCTACTATTGCAACACAGCTTGTTTCTTTTATACTAGGTGTTTGATCATGCTTTTGACCTTGTAGCTGTAATCATGATTATTTCACCGTTTGAAAATGTGCTGATAATTAATTGGGGTGCTCTGGATTCATTTTGAATGATACAGATACTCCACAAACTCGTGCTATAGCTGGATTGTGGCTTTTTGCACCATGTGCTTTCCTTCTAAACTCATGTTTGGGCAAGCCCCTAGTGTATATAAAATACAGGGGGCTTCTATTGTAGTTATTTTCACCATGTGTAAACTTTGGTTATGTGATTTTTAGTGTAATTTAACCAGACATATGTAAATGTCCTGTATTTAGCAGTATTCTTGTTTCCCATTAACTGTATGGTCTTAACTTCTAAACTAAGCACAAATCCGCTATTTTGCATGTATTTCTGACTTAGTCCATAGTATACCTCACTCATCTACGTATAAATAACGTTCTAAAATATTTATTTACATGTAAACACGGTTTTAACCAGTGTTATGTTGGTTTCTGCCCATTTATGGTAAAAAGGGTTAAGGAGTAGGAATTCGGGGGTACACTCAGTGAGTGACCCTAGGTTATTTTCCATGGGGAGTCCATTTATGAAATAATAATCTTATTATTCTTACTCCTTACTGTAGTTTTTACTATTTGTTATTTTTTATTAATATTTTTAGTTATAAAAATATTGCAAGGTTTATTTCTGCTGTTTGTTAGTTGGCTCTAACATAGTAGCCAGCTAACAAGAATCATTCACCTCCTAACTTGGTAAATTCTTTGGTGTTGGAAAATTAAACAATGACTCTGTATTTTTTCATAATTCTGTGGATGGATCAAGTTGAATTTAAAAAAATTGATTGCATCAGAAAGTTTTATTTTATGAAGCCTATCATGAATTTCTTTATAGAAACATTTCCAATTAGATCAACCTGTTTGAAAGGAGATCATCTTTTGTTGACTCATAATATATCTTTTTTCCTCTTTGATTCATTTTTAAAAATTTGATGAATTTCAAAAAAAAAAAAAATGAGAAAGATAAAGAGAAAACATTCCTGATAGGCTATTGAGAATGAAGTAAGAATGGAGAAGATGGAAATGGAGGATTTGTTTGAGGTTTTTGATTGTGGAAGATTGTTGAGAGACCCGTGGAATATTCAAATAAAAAATTTGAAGGAAGAACAGGAATGAGGGAAGATTGAAGCAATAAAAAAGAGAATAGGGAGATTTGTGGTGGAAACAAAGATGGGAGTGAGACCAAGTAGAAAAAAACAAAAATCAGGGGTGCTCGGTGTAATTTTTTTTTTTTGCGGGGTGCATGTCAACCAGAAAAATGAGCTCTATGCACGCGCGGGGTTTACTCTGAAACCCCCACATTGTGAGGGATAGGTGAGTTGTGTAAATTTATATTCATCAGCTGCAAGTAAATGTTTCTGATGAGTTAAGTTGATTAACAACCAAAATTGCTTGCTGATGGGTTAAAATTTTCATCAGTCAGCAAGATTTAATGGGCATCAGCTATGCAGGAATTCAATTGTAAACCCCCCTAATGATTATCGCTGCAACAAAAAAATTTCATCCACTTCAAGTCCAACAGCATGAATTCAAAAGACAAATAAAAGTTATATTTGTTTCCCCCTTGAGAGTCCTACCTGAAAATTATCCACCCGAGTACAAGATACTTTTCGTCTTCGGGAAAATTTGTAAATCAATTTTTTTTTTCAGAAAATTCAGAATCATGAACCTCATCTTAATTTTCTGTCGCACATATGTATACCCGTGTATCATTCACAAGAAGTTTGTATTTGAATCCGACCGCTGAAAATTGTCCTATGAGTTAATTTTCCCCTTGTTAAGTTGTTCCACCTTCATTACTCCCAATGGAGGAAGAACTTATAGCTAAATTTATGTTACAATTTTATAAGCTAAACTTTGGCCTTGAAGGTTGCCCAGATTCAGAAGTGAGAACGCTAATTCGGATAAGGATAACTCGAAGTTTCACCAATGCTATTAATCTATTCATCCTATTCCTAAGGGATATTGTATTGTCTGAGATTACATCATCGATATTTTCCCAAGTTCCTAAAAGGTACTAGAAACAATTTTCAAGTGATGATATTTGCCCCAAGAATATAAAAAATGGCCGACATTTTTCTTTCATATCTTTTGTTTTTTTCTTGTATCGCCGAAACATCTTCAAGGATCCTCTATTCTTCTTTTGAATCTCAGCGCAAAGAAAAGTAAACCCGGCGATATCTAACTTTCCACAAAATCCAAGCGCTAGATACAGTATCGTTATAAAACTGTAAATAAAATAAGTCTAACTATATGTCATCTCTATCTCTATTTCAATCTGATACTTCACTTGCTTTTTAGGCTACAAAATTTTATCTAACAAAGATGTAAGTGTCCATTTATATTAGCGGCAAGATGAAAGAAAATAATTTACAATTATTCCATTCGAAGAAGATGTAACTATTTAATAAATTATACGTAAGAAGAACTAAAAAAATATATAATTATGAGCGATAAACTCTTCGAGGTTATAGATAGATGTCGGTATTTCTTCACCGGTCTCATTGAGGCTCTTCATCATCTTCTTCTTAGAGGAAAATAGTACCCGGAGCGACAGATGAATGAAAAATAAAAGTGTTACCTTTTGTTATAAGCTCAAGATGGGTTATATATTCGTATACGATGTTAGTTTCTGGGATGAGTTTTTCCCTTTCTTTTTCCTCCCCAACCAGCCCATTATCCATATCGACATTGAATCCCACCTTGAGATAATCATCCGATTAATCCGCTATTATTGAATGACCAAGAAGGAAGATATACTTCTTTTTCTATCTGGTTCTTCTACATATCACTACATACCAGTAGAAATTAATCCTTAGAGATTCATAAATCACTTGACTTATTCCATCGGAGGTCTTTAACTCCACTTACTTAGATTTTTTTCAGTCCTATCTTTTAACTGGGTAAAATCAATTTTCTCAAAGAAATAAAATTTCCGACCAATAATTAATTGGTTCTCGAGTGAAATTGATCAGATTCGTACGTTAAATCAATTACATTTAATATTTTTAAATGTTTAATTGTGCTTCCCCTATTCACTCCGTTATAGTTCTTTTATTTTTTCCTTGCTTTTAATCCGTTCCTGAATTATACTCGAAGAGGTAACTGAGGATCGCCGAAAACGTACATAGGTACAACAATCTACAACGAAAGAAACGTAAGTTGAATTAATTTTTTATGTAATATAAAACTTTCTTTCAAATTTTCAAAAATTCAGCTGAATGACTGAAGGCTACGCTCAGTTGTGTGTGACTAGAAAATTGTCCTCAAGGATTCCTCAAGAACTCAACTTGGTAAGTGGCGACATGAGGTCTGGGGATTCCGATAACTTAAGTTTGGAGCATTTGTGACGGATGGAAGTGACTAATTACTTTCCTTGTTTTGATGTCAGCTTCAAGGTTGAAGGAAGCAATTGTCACAATCAATAAAGCACAAGGCAGGTTGTGACCAAGAGTTGAGGTTGATGACATAATCCTTTGACTAAGTCGTCCGATTGACCAATTCAGGGACAAAAAATAATAAAATAACAAAAAACAAAAAAAATAATCAATAACAACTTATCAACGACATCATAAGCATAAAAATAAAGAAATTCATCAAAATGTCCGTCGACGTAACTCCATCTCAACTTGGCTTTCCACGTTAGTTTAATCTCAATCAATCTCTCCTTAAATTTTCTATAATCATCAACTGACTAACCCCATTTATCGCTTTCTGTACCACAAAGGACCTCTCACTAATCTGGTCAAACGCACACTTTCCGTCAGCAACCCAAATTCTCAACCGATTGCCTTTAAAGTCAAGACCACTGCACCCAAACAATACTGCGTCAGACCTAACAGTGGTAGGATTGAACCTGGTGAACGCGTGGATGTTTCTGGTATGTGCTAAATTTTGTTCATTTCCAATTCAAAAATATCACTCCTCAAAGTTGCATTAACTGACGATCTTTTGTATCAAAAATTTTACATACGGTCTGAATTCTCCTTTTGGATTGGCCATTGATTAAATGTCTTGTATAATCGTTTTTAGTTTTACTTCAACCGATGAAAGAAGATCCTGAACCTGGAGCTAAATGCCGTGACAAGTTTTTGGTGCAAAGTATCATAATCACTCCAGAAAGAGAATCCATGCCCTTCCCTGATTTGGTATATCATCTTTCGTTTTTTTTTTTCCCTTTCAATGCTTATTGATACATTTTTATCAACTTGTTAAATCAAATAATGCCACCTACTTCTTCAGTGGTCGATGATTGAAAAGGAAAGCAAAAGTTCGATTTCAGAACATAAGATTCGTTGCGCCTATCTACCGGCTAACTCTGAAGATCCGAACAATCAATCCTCTCCTAACTTTGCATCCACCAAATCAAATGCTAATCATGCTTCTCCCACAGCCAACAATCACACGAATCGGGATGATGACGA
The DNA here is from genome assembly GCA_000785685.1 of Uromyces viciae-fabae. NCBI lineage: Eukaryota > Fungi > Basidiomycota > Pucciniomycetes > Pucciniales > Pucciniaceae > Uromyces > Uromyces viciae-fabae. The sequence goes on from JNCO01005553.1 coordinate 8,422, forward strand.
TGTAAGATTGTTTTTTCCCTTCTTCTTTAATTGCAATTTGATTCCTTAAATCTAAATTCTCCCTTTCATCCTTTTGAAAAACTCCACATCGCATTAAAAAAAATAGGATCCCCGTTACAACTCCGTTCGAAGTCATGCGCCCGCTTCATTTAATCGCACTCCAGCATCGCCCCCCGACCTACCCTCCAATGATTTACCTGAAACTACGGTCTATGACCCTGCGATGGATGATACTTTCGGCAGTCGCTCCACTCGCCCATCAGCCACAAGTCCACCTTCAGAAGTGATCAAAGCGCGCAACTCAGTCAATTCGCACTTATCATCAACTCAACCCACCGAGATAAAAAATAGTCGACCACCATCATCAATTTTATCTACTAATGGTACTAAAGGACCCACTTCTAATTCAATCAATAGTTCAACTGCTGATGATATGCAAAAGTTAAAATTACAACTTTCTACTGCTTTGATTGAAATCGAGAGACTGAAAGGATTAGTTGCTAGTGCCGATAATAACGCTCGAAAACGTACTAATGCTTCAAATCCTGCTAGCCGCGTTCATAGTGCTGACATGATGTCTCTCAATGTGCATGGTCTACATGGTCCTGATGGCCTTGTTCCGGTCCAAACAGTCATCTTGATCTCGATCGGTGTTTTTGCCTTCACATGGTCAGTTTCTCTTGATTTTTTTTTTCTTCTATATCAAGTTATCGAATTGAAACTTATTCTTTTTTTCTTTCTTTCTTTTCAACAGGCTATTTTTTTAAACGCAACATTGAATCGTTGCATTTCCCCATCTCTCTACTTAACAGCTCTGTTTCATTTTTTATTTATATTTTTTATTTAGTTTTATCCTTTTGTCCTTGTTTATTTTTTTGTTTTAATTATAATTTTATATCTCTTCAGTTCGTATCTTTTTCCCTTTTTTTCCAATATTTGGTCGATCAACAATAGTGTGCTACAAGAAGCAGAAGAAAAAATTTAATCTATTTTAGTTGGTACATGAGACAACAGGGGATGGCGGGGGTACTCGTATGGCTGATGACGACTCTTTCTATTAATTATCATCAGAGCAATCAAATACATGTGTAGTCTCTCAAGTTTTTTATTTTTTATTTTTATTTTTTCAGACATACCTTTCTTTTTCCTCTATTCATTTATTTTAACTTAGTTTTTTTTTTAAGAAAAATTTAATTTGTTTTGCAGCGTTTATCTATCACGGACTTTTTTTTTCTTTTGGTAAACAAGAATAATTATCATATATCTTAATTAAATGATTTTTGTGGCGTTGTTTTGGTTGGTTACTTTTAGGCATGAAGCATAACAACTACAATATTTGAGTGATGTTAAGGTCTGTACTTTCTCATTGGTATGTTCCAGTTGGGTTTCTGTTGTGCTACACAATTGCTTAATCACAAGTTTATATGTAGACTTCCAAGGTGCAAAGTTTATAATGACATAACGAAAATCAGAATGATTTCATTTGTGATAAATACAAGAAAACAAAATACACTTGAAATTTTTTACATTTTACAAATTAAACAATTTAAACCCAAAAAAGAAATAAAGAAAAAAGATTTAAAACAATTCACACATGATCAATTTTAAATCAGTATTTAAATACAAAATTTAGGTAGAGTAAGGATGTGTTTGAACAACGGGTGCTTGGTTACCACAGGCTTGAATTGGAATGGGTTCAACTTGGTGACTGGTAGCAGATGAGATTGATGAAGAAGGGGTTGCTCCTGAAGCAGTTTGACTACCGGTGTTGACTTGATGAGCTACACTGGATTGAATTGGAATGGGTTGGTGACTGGTAGCGGATGAAATTGATGAAGAAGGATTTGTCGTTCCTGAAGCAGTTTGACTACCGGTGTTGATTTGATGAGCAGCACCAGTCTTGACAGGTACCAAAGCGGGGTTAACTGAAACCGGAGGAGTTATCTGGCGTCCAGCTTGGACAACCGGAGCTTGTGGTGCTATAGGACTAAACGGGTACCCAGCTTGGACAACCGGAGCTTGTGGTGCTATAGGACTAACGGGTACTGTTGGGATGATTGGGTTGACTTGTTGGCCAACACCTAGACTTGGAACAATTGGATTGATTGGATTTCCTGAGCTTGTAGTACTGAAGTGACTGGATTGATATCCTGATCCTCCCCTTGAACCTCCACTGAATTGATGACCTATGATGGGCTGGACACGTTCATTTGAATATCCTACTCCATTGAATCCGGCTCCATGGCCTCCATTGAATCCGGCTCCAAGGCCACCATTGAGTCCTGCACCAGATCTTCCATCAACTCCAGCACCAAGTCCTCCATCAAGCCCAGCACCAAATCCACCATGTAGACCGGCACCAGCACCTGCAAATCCTCGGCTAATCCCATGGATTAGTCCACCACCGAGGCCTCCATCAAGTCCACCACCGAGGCCTCCATGAATTCCTCCTCCAAGTCCTCCGCCAATTCCTCCTCCGAGTCCTCCACCTATTCCTCCGCCAATTCCTCCTCCGAGTCCTCCACCGAGTCCTCCACCAATCCCTCCTCCGAGTCCTCCACCAACTCCTCCACCGAGTCCTCCGCCAACTCCTCCACCGAGTCCTCCACCAATGCCTCCACCGAGTCCTCCACCAAGTCCGGCATGAAGATCAGCCCCAACTTTGCCACCACCTCCGAGGCCGAAATCGTCTAAATCACGTTTAACCTGAGGAAAATTCATGAATGATTAGTTTGTGAATAAAAGTGCAGGATAGATAAGCCATTTTTTTTAAAATTAAAAATGAAAGAAAAATGACGATATCAACGTACTTTTGAGTTATACCGTGTTTTGGAGCTGTATCTCACTTTTGAGCTGTATCTTCCATTACGATTGGGATGATTTATAATGGGTCTAGCGGTAGGATAAAAGTAAGATGGATTAGGACCAAAGTTATCAAAGTATTGAACGGGATAATATCCATAATTTTGATTTGGGTAAATTTGTGGACCGCGTCTTGTATCAAAAGAATAATCACGTGGCAAAGCGTGAACTGATGAGCAAGCGAGAGAAATGATCAAGGCTGTGAATCCGTTCATAATTGTGATTTGAGTTTATGATAGTATAAATATGAAGAAAGAAGTCGATTGTTTTGATAAGTTGAATAGTAAATTGACAAGTGGATCTGTCGAGTGAATGTGATTGATTGATTGGATTGAAAGAAAGTGATGAAGTGATATTCTGATGTCTGAATTGTTGGTTCACAAAGCACCCTACTTATACTCTTTTCTGGCGGTGAAATCTTTTCTCTGGTGACGATTCCTTGAACGCGAATCGGAAAATTGCCTGCCTTAGTTCTGCTTACATATTTCGATTATTTTGGACCGGTCAAATTGTATCAAATTGTGATGAAAAAACTAAACTAGACTATCAAAACATACTTGAAAAAACCATCAAAGAAATGGCGGGAATAACTAAGATGGAGTCACAAGTTGTCACAATATTGTTGAGCGAACATAGCGCTAAAGCTATCCGCCGTTCAGGTAAGTTGATTGTTGATTACTGCCATTGGCTGTCAACAGGTGTCTACGCCTACGGAAGAGTGATTCCGCCAATCCCGGTCAGCTCAAAGGTCACTCTCGGCTGTCTTACCAGGGTTCATCAGCTGCTAAGATGACTTGCCGGTGTACCGGCGCTTGGTTCTGAAATTTTGCCAACCCAGCTTGGTTTCTCATCAGCTGGGTTTCAAGTTCACCATTTTAACTAAATATAGGCTATAGCCGGCTTGATCGGTTCAACGGCCTTTTATCAATTCAAGCCTACTTACGCAGCTCGACTCCCAATTGAAAAGACATTGTTTATTCCCCGCTTGCTTTCTTCTCATGCTCAAGACTTGTGCAAACATTCCCTGGCCGGATCCGATACTAGCGGTAATCACAGATGTTTCTCTATGACCATACAGGTTGATGACTTCAAAGTTTTTCTTCCACTATGTATTGGGTCGTTAGAGCTACGGCTCACGTTTTCATTTTAGAAAACTGATACGGCTCAACGTTTTCATTTTAGAAAACTGATAAGCCCCGGATCTTTCTTCCCTCTCATTCCCAAGGGAAAATACTCTTCAAACATTTTTTGTCTCCTAGAAAATTGATTTCTGGAAACAAACTGACGGGTGAGTCTACTTAAATATTCTTTTGAGGTTTTACAATGACTTAATTGTCAGATTTCTAGACATAAGGTAGCTAAAAATAAGATTTTAGGTCTTAATAAAACCAGGCAAACATACCGATTGTAAGAGGGTTTATTTATCCTTAAAATGTTAATTCAAAAAATATTTTTGAATCCAGAATGGGTAAATAAATTTATATATTTTTTATATTTTTATTCATTTATTGATCTTTTTAATTAGTCACAAGCCAGAATATTTTATTTTACCACTTGGAAATATTAGACGAAAAACCTATTGGATTTGAAGTGTGCACTAAGTCACAAGCTGAAGCGGGGTGACAACTGACACAAGAAAGACAAACCTAAGAGGAATAAAATATGTGAAAGAAAGAAATGATAAACAGAAGAGACAAATAGATATTTGGTTTTAAAGATATGAAATGGACCTGATGGAAAGGATTTGCCAAGTTTGAGTGAGCAACGCAAAAATAAACAAAGAAGAGATTTGACTAAGGGAAAACAATAGACGCTAGAATGTTGTTCTTTAAATACAAATCACTTAGGTTTAGATTGAGATGCTGCGGAATGAAAAACTATGAGAAAAACCCTGACCACGAACTTGCATCAATATGCATAGTTCGAGAAATACATGAATGTCAAGAATTTTCAATGATATTTCAGAAATGATTCTTTCAATAAATAAATAAACAGTTGATTCAACTCTTTATAAAATTTTCAAACACACCACAAAATTGATATTTTGACCGGGATATTTCAGAAATGATTCTCTCAATAAATAAATAAACAGTTGATTCAACTCTTTATAAAATTTTCAAACACACCACAAAATTGATATTTTGACCGGCCTGGTAAATTCACGGCATTTTTTTTCAAAGCACGGGGCAATTCCGTGGGAATTGCTGTGTTTTGAACTAAAATTTGCCATTACACGGCAATTGCCGTGTATATGTATTTTTTTACACGGCAATTGCCGTGTGGTGGCTAAAAAAAAGGTGCAAAAAAAAAGATAAAGAAAAAGCAAAGAAAAGATAAATAGAAAATAAAGAAAAGAATAAAAATAAAAGAATAAACATAAAGATAAAAAGAAAAAGAAAAAGAAAAAGAAAAAGAAAAAGAAAAAGAAATATAAAAAGAAGAAACATAAAAATAAAAAGGAAAATGAAATGAAAAATAAAATAAAAGCAAACAAAAGAAAATAAAAGAAAATAAAACAAAATGAAATAAAATGAAATGAAATAAAATAAAATAAAATAAGATACAATAAAAAAAAATAAATAAGATAAAATAAAATATAATATAATAAATAAAATAAAATAAAATAAATAAAATGAAATAAATAAAATAAAAAAAAATAAATAAAATAAAAGAAAAGAAAAGAAAACAAAAGAAAAAAGAAAAAAAAAAAAAAAAAAAAAAA
>JNCO01005564.1:0-13993 GCA_000785685.1 Uromyces viciae-fabae
TTACTGGTATGTGGTTTGCTTCCATCATTAGTCAAGGGTAGTGTTGGTTACTCCAAAATCCAAAGAAAAAAAAAAGTTAGAAAAGAAGAAAAAACCCACCATAATTGAATACAATTGAGTGGATAAAGTCTAGCTGATTATTAAGCGGCAACCGGTGAGAGTTCTTTATTGCATAAAAACGAATACTAGTAAAAGAAGTTTGAATAAACACATCAACACAAGTAAATAAAAAATATAAATCATACAAAGAAATCAAGTTTTTAAACTGGGGCCTGCTATGTAGGGGTGTTTCTAATGCCCAGGGAACATATATATAAATAAAAGAGTGGTAATTTAGTTAGAACTGTTCACTAACTTTTCTAGTAAATTACCCTAAATTAGAGAAGTCCTTAAAGAGACAGGAGTTTTTGTATAAATTTAATGAATGTTTGAAGAGTAGTTAATCCGATACGTCTTTTTACCCCAGGAAGGCAGAGTCTTCTCCTTCATCCCTTCCTAAATTCAGTGATCTGGGTTAAAATCAACTTTTGCCTCTTTTGGAGTCTTAGAATGTGAGGTAAAAACTACACTCTTTGCTGTGAGGTACAAATTGACCCCCGTGTGGCCAACATGAGTTAATTATTACCCTCAAAGCGGCTAACATGAGGAGACAGTTGGACCAACATGAAGGTAAAATCCTGATGTTTGGTGCACACTGGCCTAGCTGATGCGGAGCCAACATTGGGGGTGGCTTAACCATACCCACAAGTTTTTGTATTGGCAATGATACAGGGACTTTCCAAGGACCCACTGTTGGACTAGCCCTGGTGTGTAGGTAAACAAAAAAAGTATTTTCATTTTTTATCTAAATCATTTCATATACATTTACATCATCTTCTTAAAAGATTTTCTTTTTTAATTTGGGAAGTCAGTCATTTTTATATATTATATGTATATATATACAAAAGAACGTAATAAATCATCATCTTCATTATATATTGTGGATATATATATATATAGATATTTGTTCACATTGTAAGAATAAACAAATCATCTATATAAATATAAATATTGAATCAAAATAATGAATCAAAATTTTATTTTTGTAGTAATTCATGCATGAATGCTTTTTTTTTGTGGCAAAAAATAATAATCAAAGAAACCATGACAAGTTTTATTCCGAATAGAAAGATATGCATTGTATATACATATTATACTACGGAGGAAGTGAAGGAGGAGGAGGGTCTATAGATTTTAACATATGTGGATTCAGAGAACCAGGGGGGGAAGAATTATCGCGATGAATTTGATTGCCATGGGAGGAAAGATGCTGGTCTTGTGTTTCTCCCGTTACTTCAATTTTATTACTTGAAGCTAGCAGTCGTTCATTTTTATGAGAAGAGGAAGGTGAAGAAGAGTCACATTGTGGAGGGGATTGATCTTGTTGACTAAAACCAGATACCAATTTTGTTCGATTAGAATCTGAAGGTTGTCTACTTGCCATCATTTGATACATTGAATCTGAGCTAGATAGATGATCTTGACTTATTAATGTTTGTTCTTCATCTTCCAGGCCATCTGCTTCTTCTTCATCATCTTCCTCCACTTCCACCTCTCCCGGCTCCCCTGCTTCTATTTCTTCATGACCATCATGTTCATCCTCCTCCTCTTCCTCCTCCTCCTCCTCCTCCTCGCCATCATCCTCCTCCTCTTCTACTTCTTCTTCCTCCTCATCGTCATCAACTGAAGATCGTCTTCGCCGTTGATCTTGATTTCGAGTCCGGTAAGTCAACCGAATCCGAGGACCAGATTGAGACGAGTTTTGAAGATCAATGTTCGACCGAGGAGCTGAATTTTGAAGGTTGTGATTAATATTTACAACAGGTTGTTTATCTTTTCTATGTCGATGACGTTCATTCCATTCAACTTCATCTAATAAAACATGAGTAAAATCTAACCAATTCCAAGCTTGCCACAATTGCCAAAGTTCCCATTTAACCGAATCTTCATGAGCTGATTCAATTCCAAAGTTGGGTTTTAATGGTTTATCTACTCCTATGTATTCTATTCTTCTTTCCGAATCACTCGAATCTCGTATCGTTTCTGCTAATCTAGCTACTGATGTCACGTGAACACACGGACAACCTCGGACGTCTAAATGCCTTATATTCGGTACTGATAGAGCCAAAGCATTGATCAAATTTGATGATATATTTTCTGTTAATCGTAAATCCAGCTTGAGAAGTTAAACAATGGCCCATGAGCTTCAAAACTTTGCCAATCTTGACAAAGGAAGAGAGTAAAGATTAAGAAATAAAAACACGCACATATTCCAGATCCGGTAAACATCTAATACAATGATACAAATCCACCTCATCTCTCAAGATGCAATTCCTAATAGAAATTTGTTTCAAGTTGGGAGCTAAATCGGAAAGGTCTACTAAGGCTTGCTCTTCTTCTTCCAAATCTAAACTTTCACAAACTAATCTTTCTAATTTGGGCATTTTAATGATTGGATTTTGTATACATTCTCCTAACACAGACCAAATGTGTGGTGTGCCTTCTCCAATTAGATACATTTCTGTTAAATTTTCTAATAAGATTGGTGGCGCTTTTAAAGTTATCGCTCCATCGTCTGAGCCTGTTTCACTCATGTCATCTTCCTATAAATTGTTTTTCACACGTATCTTCAAGTAAGACATCTCTCACATGGGAATAAGGAGTCTTTATGGGATTCTGTTTGAGAATGACTTACCCAATAATTAAAATTCCAATCATTAGGTAGATCATCTTCCACCTCTTGGTCAAAAATAAAGTCGATCAATTTCAATACTATTAAGGAAGGGGACCTTCTGATGAATTCATAAGTCATCCTTCCCCAAGTGATAGTTTTCAAGGTTAAAGTTTTCAGATGGGGAAATTGATGTGGTAAGATTAAAAGGTTCGGACTAAAACAAAGTCCTTCGAGATGTAAATGTTCGATTGTACATGCTATCATTTGAGCCGACCTTAAAGCGGGTGTAATCTCAGCAAAGTCGGTACCACCTAATACAAATCTTTGTTGACGTTGTTGCTGTCGTCGTAAGTTGGGCTCGTTACTGGATAAACTACCCATCTTGATCTCATACGTCTTGAGTCTTGGCATCCACGAGGAAAGTGCGACTAGCGAAAATGACGGGATTCGTGCTAGGCCGTATCCAATTAAAAGCTTCGAATATAGATCAAATTTATGGAGTCATGAATGAGTCAGTCTCCTTGTAAGTTTATGAAAACTCTGCGAGTTTCAGTTGGCAGATTCTGTTGGACGGAGTTTCGAGTTAAGGATCTTTGAAATCCAAATAATAAATGTGTCATATATGTAAAGCAAATTTGACAAAATATGCCTTATAGATAGATAGAGACGTAAATGCATATCAAATCATGATACCGAACTCCGGTGGCCTGTCTGGATGAAACAATATGAATGAATGGGGTTGGTTGAGAAAGCACTCAACTCGATATTCCTGTAGAGTTTTAGCCCAAGGAGTTTGACAGAGTAACCAAGCCTCATGAGCGGCGGCGAGTGTTGGCTCAAATTGACCATCCAACCTGATGTCAAGGACTTCTAGACCTTCGGATTGGCGAGAATGATGATGATGGGTGGGAGATGTTGTGAAGAGTGGTGCATGCATCAGGTCCTTGATCAACTTGAAGTTGAGGACTAGTGATTGTGTGTTCCAGTAAGGCTCTTCAGGTATAATCGCTAACTTGTTATGTACGGTATCATATGAGAGTTGAGGGGCGTTTAATCGAATTTTTAAGATTTTAAGGGTTAGATTGGTGACCTTGCTAATCGTTGTTAACCATTTTGCAGTATGAGTGGCTTGATTTGTGGTTAATAGACTTGGTGTAGTTGATTCAATTCGATCAAGGTATAGTGTGCGGATTTGATCAGCTAAGTCAGACGCTGTCACGTTTAAGGTAAGCTGTTTTGTCCACAGGGTCCGAGTTCGAAGCAATCCTTGTCTTAAGATTCTCGAGCAACAACTCAGTCGAATTAGGTCGCTTTCTCCAACAAACGATGCAATGTAAATAAACAGATCGAGGCTAGAACAGTTCAAAAATTTGAGTATTGTGGGTGAAATCATGTCAAAAACAGAAATTAAGATGAGCAAGAAATAAAAAATAAAACCGTAGTTAATAAGTAGTTCCATGAGGTGATCATACAGCAGTCAGATGAAGTTGAACGTGGAAGTATGAGTGGAGCATAAGGGATACGTACGGCAAACCCCCCAGGATTGGGAGATCGATTGATTGAGAAGTACTGACGTTGGATTTCATCGGGAGTGGTAAAGAAGGGGTGTCTGAATAGAAGAGATGTCATAAATTGTATTAGAATGGTAGGGATTGAAGCTTTTGATTCAAAGGTGCATATTTTGATGAAATGAGTTAAATGACGCGTTTTTTGAAAAATTTGATATGATAGATGGGGGCGGTAATTGTTATGGGGTTTGGATTTAAACTTACGTTTTGGAGATTGATGTGGATGATTTGGTGGAGGTTCAGTTGCAGCTCTTTTATGGCGGGATTCAGAGGCAGATGAGGCTGAAGGAGGGGAATGTCAGTGGAGTTAGTGAGAGAATGGTTTTTGAATGGGAGACTCTGACATGGTGAGGATAGCGTTGAAGAGGCAGGTGCTTCGGCCGAGCGTTTCCTCTGGTGATCTAGTAGATTCCTTGGACCATTCCAGCTGTGAAGATGGTTATTCTTGCTGAGTTGTTTTTGATTATTGGATTGTGGTTGCTGTTTGAACATGGCAAGAAGAAGGAGAAGAAGAAGAAGAAGGAAAGGAAAGAAGAAGAAATGATTAAATTAAATCAAATCAAAATCAAGATTACATAATAAAATTAATTAAACCTTAAAATTTGAACAAGGGTGATACCTGAATTGGTCAATCAATTGTGAAAAATTTGATGAGGGAGTGAGTATTAAGCAGGAGGAGTTCACCACAATATCACCTTCTCCCCATACCAAAGCACACAACAGCAACTCATCTAGCCGCTATCATGTCTCCTCCAGACCCTAACCCCCCTTCATCCTCTCAAGAATGTCACCACCAAGAATGCTTTCTCAGTCTTGATGAACAATAATTGTGTTGGGTCACCATCCATTACCAGCTCAGCCTCAATGATGTCGGACTTCAATATGAAAGCCCCCAATGTTCAGCTCATGAAATCTGCAACTTCACTCAGGGCTTCAATCCATTGTCCAGCCCAACCTTCAGGCAAGCAAATCAAATTGCCACCCCACCCAGAAGAACCTAAATCTGTGGACTTCCCTCTTGTAGGTTTCCTGCAATCAATCTTTTTGGATCTATCTTGTATCTCATCCTCTAGATCTTTAATTCTGGATTCTACCAAAGGTGAAATTTGAGCTCAATTAATTGAAAGCAACATGTGTACAAAGTAGTAAATAGATAGAGATCCAATTTCCTATCTTCCATACCCAAAACTCCACTCTTGCCCCCAAATATCCCCTGCTCACCCCACAACACCAACAGTGGGCCAGATACGCTACTTGTAGTGTGTAGCGTAGCATGTAGTGCAGCATGGTGTAGCTTATTAAGCTATGCTACAATATAGCTACGGTTAGTGGTTTCTTTTTTTGCAGCTAATACTACTTTTTTTTCCCAAAAAAAAAGAAATCTAGCGTAGTGCAGCATAGCTGCCCAAAAAGAAAGTGAACACTAACAGGAACCCCTATAATCTGTAGTGTAGCAACATTATTTTTTGAAAGTGTTATGCTGCAGCAAAGGGTAGTGCAAGCAAGGTAGTGCAAGCAACTACTATATTGCTACAGCAAAGGGTAGTGCAAGCAATCACTATGCTACATGTGAGGACAGCCCTAGTTCACATTAAAGCTGTAGTGTAGTGCACATTACAGCTTCGGCTAAAGAAGCTGTCTTACAAGCCAAAATAACAGATTGAGTTAAACTATCCTTTTGAAAACAATATATGCCTCAAAATCAAATAAAGATAAGAAATAAAAATCACCTGAATGCAGCACCCAAACTATTACATTGCCTTTAGCGTTTCTAGCATGCAGAGTAGTGGTAATGTTGCTGCTATACTTCATTTGTAATGTAGTGGGTGCCTACTACTGCTAGCACTAAATATTCATAAGGAGAAATTGTCAAATTAATATCTTAGATAAAAGATAATTAAACTTCACAGACAATTGTGAGTTATTTTACTGTATGAATTCATACAAACCAAGTATTTATTGTAAATTATTTTATTGCTTTACTTATGTATGAATAAATTGCCTAAAAACAATAACAAAAATGTTTATTAATTTTACTACCAAAAAACAAGGTGAAGATTTATTTATCTTGCTTTATTTTTATTGAAATGATTAAAATTAATTAAAAATAATAATAATTAAAAGCTAACTGGCTAATTTTATTTTTTGTATTTTTATGATTTTTGATCATAATTAATTTATAAATAATTCAATGATCAAACCAAATTTTTTTGCTTCCCCATGCAGAGAATTTTTATCCCACATTCCAATAAGGCCAAATTACATGTGATGAAAGTTTTAGCCCACATTTCCTGCATGAACAATTATTTTATATTTTTATTAGATTTTGTGTACTCCCTAAATAAGGAGTACTTCAACATTTATTTTCGAGATAAAAAGCTCAGAAGATGGAGCAGGAGTGCCCAGGAGGCTGTCAAAAAATTTAGGTAAATTTTGGACACTTCGATGTATTTTTTAAAAATATTTAACAAAATTACAAAACACTCAACAGCCTCCTGATTTCAAAAGGCAGTGCACGCCAGGTTTTGGGTGGTGCAAAAAAGACCCGCTATAAATATTTTTTCTGAATTCTGTTTTGTTTTTGTTTTAATAAATCAGTTCTCCCCAGGTAAACCACTCCACCCCCCTAGCCAACTGCCACCTGATTTATGAGTTGATTCCAAGGTCCTAAAAAACTAGAACTGATAAAAAATTTGTCTTTTTTTTTGCTTTTTTTTGCTTTTTTTATTATTCATGAATTCTCCCCAGGTAAGCCCCTTCACAGCCCTCCATATTGATAGCCCAATTCCACCAGTCTTACAGTATGATCAAAAGGCCCTGAACAACCTATAATAAAAGAAAACTGACCATTTTTCCATTTTTTCTTCTTCTTGATTTTTATAGTAGGAATATTTCCAGCCACCCGTCAACTAGATCTACCCCCAGAGACCCATCAGTTATAAATTAAAATGTTTGTTTTTCCAAAAATATAATAGCGCTGCATATTTAAATCAACACATAAACTGATGCTTGTTTTACCTCTTCTTTTCCACCCTTTTTTTGATTTTCTCTTTTTTATTTTTTATTATTCTTTCTTTAATAATACCCCTAACTTCTCTCTTCCTTCATATTATACCTCCTCCACAATTCTGTCTTTTTTTTTAAAAAAATATTCTTTGCATCTTGGTGAAATATATCTCAGAACCCAGATGTCACAATCTCCCATCACTCCCCCCAAACTGCCTCAGATGAGCCCAAATGTGCCTCTGGTGATCCCCAATTGCCTCCCTTGATTGTGCAAGAGGTTGATGAAAAAATAGATATTCATGAAAAAGAAATATAAGTTGATGAACAAATAGAGACTCTAGTGGAACCACATATTCTGCCACCCCCTGAGAATTAATATCACACAAATGAAAAGTTCATTGAAGCCATTCAAAAATGGGCTCAAGACCATGGCTATGGGTTATCAATTGTTAATTCTGATGAAAGTAAACTTTGATATGTTTACCAATGTGACAGATCTGGAAAATATAGAGGGTAGAAGGCTGAAGGAAAATCAGGAAATAGTAGAACAATAATGTGTCCTTTTAAATTAACTCGTAATTATGATACAAAGCAATCATGCTAGTGTGTGTAAATTAAATTCTCCAATAAAAAACATCCACCCTCCAAAGATATTGTTAAAAATCCATTTAATTTTTCTTATCTTATATATTTTTTATCTTTTATTGGGCACATAAAGGTGCTCTGTACCTAGGTGTTGATGCATGGCAGTCACCCAATGGATTTGATATCCTGGGTGTGGTCATCTATTGTTTTGCTGAAGAGGTTGGAGACGCAGGTGTAAATCGCTATATTTTGTTTGTTTGTCTCAAAGACACACTGGCAATTACTTAGCTGAAGTGGTTGGGCTGGTTATAGAAAAATTCAACATTCAGGACAAATTTAGTTTCTTATCTCACTTATATTTTAGATTTATCTTTTCTGAAACTCATTGAAATTTTCTGCTCCTTTTTTAATCTAAATCTGTGGAATTGTAAGTTATGATGCAACAAATAACAATTTGATGGTATGGGAACTCAAGGAAAAAAAGTGGCCTCACTTCAAGGTCAAGACACACTGGATCAGATTATTTTCTCATATTCTGAACTTGATTGTCAAGTCAATCCTTTGTTCATTTGGCACACAAGAACAATCAAACACTGGAACAAAAGCCAGGAAGCCAAGAATCAGAGAGCCCAATTATGAATCCAATTGAGAAGTAGAGGATGACACTCACACTGTCCAAAAACAAATCAGAATGTCAGTAAAACCCTCATATTTCTTGTTTCTTTTTTATTAAGTCACAATTTTAAATTTTTCATGATTCATTACATTTTAAGTTTGCTCAGAATGAAAACAAAACCAGCTTGCAAGATGAAGTTAATTCCAGTGAAGACAATTTGCAAAACCTAAAGCCAGACAACAAAGCAGAGCTGCTGGGTATTTCAGACATGAACAACCAAAGCAACAAAGGTTATTCTGATTGCTATACAACTACTGTTTGCAAAAAAACACTTGGAAAGGTAAGTTTTCCTTTTTGATTTTTAAGAGTTAAAATTTGAACTGATAAGTTTTTGGCTCTAGTTTTGTGCAATTTCTAGGAAACCAGAAAAATCACTCAAATCCAAAGCAGAGCTTGTCAAGATCTACCAGGAGAAGGGTTGTAAGACACCTCATAACATGGAGAGAGATGTGTGAACTCAATTGAATTCAAACTACTCTCAGCTTGTAAGTATAATCAGGTGTGAATCAGCAGTTTTGGAGTGGCAGTGTCATAAAAGCTTTGGTGTTGAGTGGAAGTATTGCATTAACAATCTTGAATTAGACTTGGCGCAAGATATTTTTCATGTCCTTGAATTATTCTACAAGATCACTCTTCAGGTATCCATACTAGGCTTGGAACACCTATCCAATATAGTGGGCTTCATTGATCAAATCAAAGAGCACTTATCAACAATCATCACTTTGTTAGAATATCTGCCAGCCTTGAAAAGTGCATGTTGGCTGGGATTGAAGCTTACAAGCAAGGACTATAGTCTCACAAATTTCTCCCCTCTGTATAGGATTGCAATCAGTCAGTTTAATTCTCATTTATATTTTCTCATCTATAATTTTCTCATTTATATCTTTTATTTCTCTCTTGATCTTTTGATTTAAAACCCTTGTGTCAGTTATCCACCCATCACTCAGGGACAAGTACTTCAATATGTCCAAATGGGAACCCAATCAGATAGATGAAGCAATACAACTTACCCAGAGATTTGGGTAATCTTTTAAAAGCCCCAACCAATCAATTCTCTTCCTTCAACATCACAAGCTACTGCATCAAAGGTAAGTTGTTTGCACCAATCCAAAACAGTGAAATTACTAATTTTACAGTTTCACTCTCACAGCTCAAGACAGAGATGCTCGCAGGACTAGGTGATGCTGCTGCTGCACAGGGCAGCCAGTGCTCATCCAACCCTTTGGATATGTGCCTAGCAGGCCGACTGGGATTAGATGTTAATGAACTGGTTGATTCAATAGAAGCATAAAGCTAACATGCATGTTGGACTTGTTCACATGGAACTCAATATTCTAAGCTGTCCAGTTAAGTAAAACATTCACTGAAAAAATCATCTCTTAGTAAATTGTGTTAATTTGATTGAAAATTTCCTTTGTTTCAGCCAAATATGTTGATGTGGAGAGGGCTTCCAGCTTTGGATGTGATTATGGGTCTACAAAGGGTTGTGCTTGTGTGCTTTTGACTGTTTTCACACATTTCATGGATTCATGACATGTCTCTCTGTTATTTTTATTTTTCTTTTCCCTTTGATGTTTAACTCACATGTCATCTTTTGTGACATGTTTCTGTGCTTTAGTCTTACCTAGACCAGATAGTGTGAATTTTCTCTTTTCTCATCACGTTCACATTATCTGATCCAGGTAAGTCATTTCCTTATTTTCCCTTCTTCTCAGTTTATTTTATGTCTAAGAGTGAACAAAAATTAAATATCACGTCCAAATTATCTGATCCAGTGCACTCAACACAAAGAGGAATCACCTAGCCTCTCAATCAATAAACAGGGGAATGACTGTGGTGTTCTACTCAAAAAAATAGAAAGATAAAAGAAGGGGTATTGGCTAAGTGGAAAGAAGATGTTCAGCTGGAGAAAAAGAGGAAAATAAAAGAAAAGGCTAAAATAAATGTGGATGAAGACTGAAATGAGAGGGTTTTTAATTTTTTTATAGGTGTTTGTTTTCTGAGATGAAATTCATGCCTAAAGGTAAGAACTGTACCACAGGTACAGCTGGTACTTACTGTGAGTACCGCTGAACTGGTTCCTTGTGTGAGATTTGGGCCAAATTCTGAACAGGTACCCATGTGCATAAAGGGTACCTGTGTGAAGCTTGCCATCTTTAGTTCACCCTGATTTATCAAAAATTAGGTTGAAATGATATTTATGTTACACTTGACTTGAAGCTGTATCATAATTTTATTATGAGTGAATTAAAATTAGTATAACCTCTCATTATCCCCAAAATTCAATCCCCTTTACACTTGTCTTACCTGGTCACTGATAGACAAGTTCACGTTAGGTTAGTAGAAGGGTTACTCATTTCTTTTTTATTTTCTATATTTTTGAGCTAAAAAATCTCAGAATGTCAATTTGAGGTGGTCAGGAAACTAGGAAAACAATTTTGTAATTTTATTACCCCTTGAAGTAATTTTCAAAAATATTTGAAAAAAAAAGACTTCCTCCAACAATGAAACTGTTCTGATACAATCCAGTATTGGGGTGTTTATCCATAATTAATTGTTTGTCCAATACACAATTTTTAACCATTGGTAAATTGAATTTGAAAGGCAATATGATCTATTGGGAAAGAATTGTTTTTACCAATACACACAAATTCCAAAAGATGTATTGGATTGCTTGACCAATACAATCCACCAATATTTATAGGTTGTATTAGGGAGAAATAAACTATTTTATATTTATATCATAAAATGGCTTCAAATTCAGAAAATCTTGAATATTTCCTGAGGGAATCTTTCTTAATATCACTTGTGAACCTTTTTATATTTTTTTTGTTACCCATCATAGATTTTTCACGATTTAATTTCCAAAGGCTATTGGAAATTTGAAAATTTAAGGTAAGGTTTGGCTGCGGGAAATATGTGTAACTATTTCTCCGCTAACCACCAAAGCCGTGCACACATGTGTGCACAGGCCAGATACACACACAAGCTCAACCGGCAAGGGTTTGTGTAGGCTCATCACATCAAGACCACCTGCCACTGGAGCAACAGCAAAGATGCACTGCTGATATCCACTCTCACAGATCAGCACACCACCAACCCATCCACTATGAATGGGTTCAAAACCTCCGCTTGGGTGGCTTGCTTGCATGCGTTTGAGGGCTCTAAATGTAAAGAGGCTGCTGCCTGCTGCTCATGATAAAATGTGGTAAGGGTTTTTTTTTTTTTGTTGCTTATGGGTTGCTGACATGTTCTTCGGCAGCTCAAAAAGCAATACAAGCAGGTTAAACACCTGCATAACCTATCAGGAGCCGGATTGGACCCCAACCTCAGTACTATCACCCTCCACTTCCATACCTGGGACAAGCTCACGACCAACAAAAGCATGGTGGGGAAGGAACTGGTCAGTTGGCGGACCCGTTCCTTTACCCTCTATGAAGCAATCTCTGTGCTTGTTGGTGGCCAGACCTCTACCAGCAATCTCACCAATTTCCTGTGATGTTATTGACGCACAGGTTCCTCCATCCACAGTTTTGGACTTGTTGTTGGAAACCAACCAACCAATCAATATCGCGACGGGCAGCAATGAAGATTTGGTGTCACCGGCCACTTTTACGCTGTCTGCTCTCTCTGCGCCCACTCTGCTACGCTCTAGTACCAAGCACAAGAACACAGGGGGCAACATATTCTTGGAACACCTTGCCGCACTCACGACTTTGATTGGCAACACGCTGGCAACCAAATCCTTGAGGGTATGCGCGGTAGAACATACTACAAAAAAATCTCCTGCAACTGCCAGCAGTTGAGATGTAGCATACTCTGGTTTTATTCAGTTTTTACTTCAACTTAATCCAAGATTCAATTTTTCGCCCAGTGACTGTGCATTGTGCACAGTCACTGTGCATTAGAGTATGGTTCAATTAAAGTTCGAGTAAGGTCAGAGTAAAATCAAATTTAAACAAAAGCTACTGCATGTCAACTGCTGGCAGTTGCAGGAGATTTTTTTGCAGTGGCAACTACAGCCCAATGAAACAATGCTGCCTTCTAACAAGCTGTTTGAGGCCATCAGAATTCTCCACAACAATGACAATGTGGAGATCTACTTAGTGTTGGCCCCCACCCTGCGTGCCACCTGGTGACGCATGAAGATTGGGCTCCATTCTTCTTTTTAATTTTCCCTTCTCATCAATTAAGTCATGGCTACTTTGTCTGTCCTTGTCCCACACTGAGTTTTATTATCTGCTCAATCTCTATTACTATTCACTAATTTTATATTCCTAACTTATTTATTCATGTTATCACTGACTAGTTAAAATACATGAATATCCAATCAATACATGATACAATGGGTGCTCTGGAACAATATAAATATAAATGAGTCATTCTGCAGTAAGAAATAAATCATTCATATGTATATAGATCATCACTGGAGCAATGATTTAATGAAAAAATATTCATAAGGAAAAATGAGAAAAGAAAGAATGATGAGTTGCCATGATTTAAGCATAGTAAATTGATTGGAGCAATGATTTAAGCATAATGTTTTGATTGGACTAATGATTTAATGAACTAATCATAAAGAAAAATGAAAATAATAATGTGAAGCCATGATTTAAGCACAATGATTTGATTTATTGAAATAATCATAAGGAAAAAATGAAATAAGCATCATGATGAAAATCCGTTCATGTGACCCAATCCCTCCTGTACCGTTATCTTTGTCTAGCATAGGCCAAATAGTCCACCCACATGGCCTATGTGATTTCCTCTCTCTTGGCAGCAGCCCCGAAGGATTCAATTTGAGTGATACCCAAAGAATGGAGTGAATGAGCTGGTTGGTGACCTAGAGTTGGAACAATTTGGGCCTCATGGGGATGATCCAAAAGTCCACGTGCGTCATTGGCGGGGCTGTGCTTCCGGATAAAATTGTGAATGAAAGCCATAACCAAAATTATTTTTACCTGAATGTTTAAAGGATAATAATGACATCCATAGCCAAGAACAGGAAAACACCTTTTAACTACGCCAAAAATTCATTCAATAACATTCCGTGCACTTGAATGCCTCAAATTGAACAGTTCATGAGCATTTTCAGGCCTGTTTAAATAGTTAAATATCAGTAATAGAATTGCAGATCATGAAAAAAGAAAAAGAAAAAGAAAAGGAAAAAGAAAAAGAAAAAGAAAAAGAAAAAGAAAAAGAAAAAGAAAAAGTAAAAGAAAAAGAAAAAGAAAAAGAAAAAGAAAAAGAAAAAGAAAAAGAAAAAGAAAAAGAAAAAGAAAAAGAAAAAGAAAAAGAAAAAGACAAGAAAAAGTAAAAGTAAAAGAAAAAGAAAAAGAAAACAAAAACAAAAACAAAAAAGGAAAATACAAATGAAAATAAAAATGAAAATAAAAATAAAAATAAAAATAAAAATAAAAATAAAAATAAAAATAAAAATAAAAA
>KN362317.1:0-13313 GCA_000785685.1 Uromyces viciae-fabae
ACCTTCTAGGAAAAATTCCTTTTGAAAACCACACAGCCTCAACTATAAAGATATTCATTTGGAAATGGTGCTAATTAAGCAGTTCCCTCTCACACCTGCCGCAGCACCAGGGAGTGGTGCCAGGTGTGGTACTATGTACTGGATTTTGGCAGGAATGTGGTGTACCTCCCAGCCCTGGCCACCAGAGAGGGGAGGAATGAATTTCTGTGGACTTCAGAAAAGCTGTTAACTCTAGCCTCTCAACAACAACGATGGCTCCCACCCACAAAGAACCCAGCATTGATCCTCTCTCACATTGTTTACATCAAATCAAGAAAATCACCAAGCCAAGAGAAGCCACCACAAGAAACCAATAAGTCCTGATTGACAAAGACAAAACCACTCCTCATCCTAGCCAGCCTCCATGTAATGAGGATGAGTTAAGTGAGTAAATATCTTCTTCTCAAAGAGCAATAAAGTCAGAGATGTTACCTTGGAAACATGGAAAGAGGGGTGTGATAATGCAGCAAGGGCCAGAAATAAGTCAAAAAAAAAATTAATAGTCTTGGATGAGGATTGAGCCCAGTATCAAGTAATTTACTTAGTCTGAAAGGTAGAAAAGAAGTTATTTAGTTAAGCTTAAAGGAAAATTATTGAACCTGTGAGAATTAGTGCAGTTTTTCACCAAGCTGGAGGCCAAATTATTGTGGAGGTACCTGTGAGTACCTGCCTCACTACCCAGGGGGTACCAGGGGTAGTACTAGGTACCTGAATTTTTCCAAAAAGTGGAGTGGTACATACCAGTTGCTACCCTCCAGAATGACTATCTTTACTCAAATATTCTGTGAAATTGCACTAGTGGAGTGTACCCTGACCTTCAAAATTATTATCTAGTAACATTTTTCATATTTTATTTCTGTTTTTATTATTTTGGAACTAAGTATTCAGAACTAAAAATCCTAATTACATTAAATTATTATCTAGTAACATTTTTCATATTTTATTTCTGTTTTTATTATTTTGGAACTAAGTATTCAGAACTAAAAATCCTAATTACATTGTGAAGATAAATTAATATAGTAGTAAGATCAAATACAGTAGTTATCTGAATTATCCCTAGCTTTAATTTTATTCTCTGAGTTAGTCATTTGTTCTATGCTAGGGTTCAGAACCACTTTAAACCCCCTGACATGTTTTTCAGCACCTAAGCTTGTTTTTATTCTTCCCAAGAATCCAAAAAACTTTGAGCCAACCAATTGGGACAAAATCATCCTCCTTGCCCCTTTCTTTAATCACAAGCATATGATAAAAATTACAAAAATCTTAAAAAATAATTCTTCAATAAATTTCTCACATTATCTCTTGCTCTTTTTTCAACAGATTCCAGCTCTGCTATACTACTGCAACGGTGTAACAGTTACTATAAATGTATCATGTATTGTATTGAAATACATGTATTTCTTATGTATTAGCTATCAGATACAATACATGTTTTTCCAAAACTGTAGCTTTGTGCCCAATACAACCCAATACAGGGTGTATTGGGTCAAATACATGCCCTATCATATTGAAGTACATGTATTTCATGTGTTTCTGTTTGTCAGATACAATACATATTGTGCCAATACAGATACAATACATGTATCATAACTGTTACACCCTTGGCTGTAGCTCTATTTCTACTCCAGCCCAACTACAAGGTTGTCCTTGTGTGTTGCAAGGGGCTGACTTGATGATGAAATGGATAAATGGAAGATAGGTTGCTGAACTTGGCTTGATGCCACTTGTCATCAAGTGATCATTGATTTTTCTGTAGTGTTAACTCTTTCTCACATTGTCTGTATCATAAAAGAAAAGCAAGGAAACCAAGAATTTCCTATAATTTTTTATTTTAAAAATCCATTTTTAACAAAAATATGCAATCACAAAATTCAATAATCTTTAAATTTTTCTTCCTTTTTTTCTTTGAAAAAAAAAACAGAAGAAACTGCACAAGAAAAACACATGAACAAGAACAAAAGTGTTTCAAATAACACCAAAACGAAAATAAAGAGGTCCACAAGGTACATTATACTCAATAAGATATAATTATACATATTTCTTATCATCAAACCTTCGCTTACTTCTTGAAGCATTCAAGTTTTTTTTTTTCAGTCGATAAACAGAAAAAGAGATGAAAAAATATGGTTTAAATGACCAAGATAAACAGATGAGTTGCAAGATCAATAACCATAAGGCTGTTGATATTTAGGCTTAGGCATAGGATACCTATCGTCCTGACCAGAAGGACGCGAGTAATCAACCACTGTTGGAGTATTGTATTGTGGAGCAGGAGGTCCTCTAGTAGGGACGTTTCTATGCCAGCGCGGTTCATTTATTCCACTCCTGTCATCAGGATATTGTGGCATGTTATTCATAGGTCGTCGAGAATTATGAAGGCTTGGAGCTGGATATCTTGCACCTTGATCATTCTCAATAGCCAATCTATTTCTACCTAAAGAAGGTTTACTTTCGGCAAATTCTGATCGAGAATCATCATTTCTTCCACGTCGTCTAGGTGTATTTGAACTTGAGCCATAACCAGAGTCAAATGACTGTTTAGCTGATGAACCATTCCTTGAATGATTAATTCGATCCTGATCTACTGAATCATATATGTCACTTAGTGCACCCCGTCCACCGCCTACGGGGCCTCCCCGCCGGTAATCTGTCTCGTCTTCCTCTTCATAGCGACCAGGCCTGCGTTGCGGACGATGTGGTTCAGCAAAAGGTGGACTTCTTGTCTTTGAATGGGCTTCCTTGAGCTCATCTTGACTAAAAAGCCAGTCTGGCAAATCGTGCGCTGATTCAGCCTTGTCGCTATAATACCTTTTTTTCAAAAACAAAAAAAAAAATTAATTATTACCAAGAAGATATGAGCCAATTAACAAAGCGGCTATGCGAAAAGAAGGTTGAATTTTCCGTTTACTGACTTTTTCATAATCCTGATTAAATGACTTTCACCTTGATAATCGGAGGCATCGCTGGCATAGCCATCCTCACCATGAATTTTTTTTTGAAAAGTAGCTCCAACGGTCGCTAGTTTCGTCCATAATGTGTCTAAAAGTAAAGAAAGAAATTTGAATTGAGTGAGTTGACAACTCATTAGACAATTCAAAACAGACCAGTCAACTAACTTTGATTTTCTGGAGGAACGTCTTCTGAGACTCGGTCTTCTTCCGATGATTGAGGTTGATATCTGGCATCTGCCGTCGGTTCACCCCAGACCGTTTTTTTAATTTTGTTCCAGCTCCAAGAGCCCTCAGCTTCTCCTGAGTTCTGACTATTATCGAGGACCTGCCCTGTTTCTTCATCATCTACGTAATGATGTTCGGCTGTTCTTGGACGTTCGGTACGACTGGAAGAGCCATATACCATCGGAGCGTCATGAGGTCTTACTGAACTTGCAGGCTTTCGAAAGTTCCAGCTTTTGTCTTCGGTCATGGCGCTTGGGCTGTAGGAATGTTGATGATGGTCAAATTCTGGGCCGACAGAGCTTTTTGAAGATGAGTTGTTATAAGGGTGTCTTCCAGGTGATTGCCGAGGAGGTAAATCAAACCTAGCGTCATCATAAGGTCGCAGACCTGGGCGGGAGCTTGCGCCACGGTCAGAAGGCCCTGCCATTGGATATCGTTGTTCTGGTGGTCGACTCGGCCTGATCCCACCTGCCACGCTTCTTGCGTATGAATAGGCATTGCCATTGTGTAGCTCGCCTGGGCGAGGTGATGGACGAACGTACGCCATTCGTGGAATAAGATGGAACGAAGAAAAGAACTTCACCGAAGCTCTTCTTGATAGCTCTTTGATGAATGAAGAATGTGAGGATAGTTTGATTTCGCAAGCAAAAAAAAAGCTGATTCTTGATTTAGAAACGAATACGAGTATCGATATTGAGGAGGGCCAGTCCGAGCCGGTGTGTTAGTTGAGATGTAAAATAGTGCTTCAGACATAGGATGTTGAATCCAAGACAACAGAACCAACGCGGCGGAAAGAATGCCGTGGGGACGCAAGCGAACCAAAGGGAGGGATTGGGGTAAATTGAGTCGGTGGTTATAGCGAGGAGCTTGAGAAATAGACAGAAGGTTATATCTATTGGCAAGAGGGGAAAGTAGACCGACCCGATAGCTTGGTGCGAGGGTCAGGAGAGACCATCAATATCCAATCAAAACAAAGTATGATACATGTATAGATCAGAGAGGAGTTGAATGGAAGAAGACGGAAGAGAATTACATTGGTGCGAGGGTCAGGAGAGACCATCGGTATCCAATCAAAACAAAGTATGATACATGTATAGATCAGAGAGGAGTTGAATGGAAGAAGACGGAAGAGAATTACATCAACTTGAAGAAAAGGATTAGATATTCTATCATGAATGAAGGAAGGCTTCTGATTCATAGATGTATAAATGTTATGATCTGCGATGATCTATGTATCTCTGTACTTGTTTGGAAGGTTTTCATATAAAATTGAGATATGGAATTACTACATTAGATAGATTACAACAAAGATATGATAGGATTCCATTCAAGCAACTAGCACTTCTGAACTATTGATAGTCTTCCCAGTCTTAGAAATCTTTTCTTTAACTACATCAAATGTGGCTGGATCTTTAGCATGTACTAGAACCGTTTGAGATTCAAGTGAAATTTCTATTTTAGAAATTCCTATTTAATTTTATTGAAGTGTTTTTTCAACAGTAGTCAGCATGTATAAAAGGTAGACTTTGAAATTTAAAAAATAGTCAACAAAGGAAACTATGCGTTTGTGAACCCCATATACCTTCTTGTTTTTTTAATGCGCGTTCGACCGCACCAGAGCAACCGGGGCAGGACATGGAGACATTGAATTTGTACTGCTTCTCAGATTCGGATGACTAGGCAGCAGGAAAAAAACAAAGATCAGAATGAAGATTGATTGTTAATTTCAATAATCGACAACTCACATTGTTAGTCTCAGTCATTTTAATAGGATAAGCTGAGTATTGAGTTTTTTTTATTATGATAAACAAAATTGGATGAATATTTCAGTGACTCAAGAAAAAAATCAAAACAAAAAAGGAAAAGCGAAGAAAGATTACGGAAGATTACGTCAGCAGGGTTTGCACTCCTTAAAACTTCCCTGTGATTTCTTACCCGCGGACTGCGAAGAATGAAAAAAAAAAGAGAAAAAGCAAAAGAAAGGAAAGAGATAACAACTCTCCACTGAAGAAAAGAAAAACAAAACCCTTCTCTTTAAGCTGGTTACATAGAGATGGTCAGAAATCTTATTGAGTAGTGCAAGATAAATCACTCAGTTGTAATAATTTAAATCTAACAATAAAGGTCTTTGGCATTAGAGATGTATTGTTGCAAAAAAAAAAAAAAAAAAGTATTAAAAACTTATAAGAAAGGACAGATTAAGTAAATTAAACTTCAACAAGAAAAAAATGTAGAAAAAAATAGAATCCCTTACAATAATTCTGTTTTTTCCTACGCATTTAGAATCAAGTCCTCATTAACCAAGAAAAAATAATTCATTCAGATGCGTTCCATATCCTATTCCACTCAATCAATAGCTATCAAAGCAAAGTGATAATAATAATTAGAAACTTGATGCCAAAGGGAAAAAGATTGATAGAATAGATAAAAATTTTACTGACACGATAAGAATAAATCTCCATATCAATTTCACGAGAATGAGATTTGCTCCAATTTAAACCATCTCTTCCAATTTGTTTTAGTATCCCTTCGTGATTTCTCACTTGCCATTGTTGCGAATTATTCAGAGTTTTTCCCCTCTTTTTCGACAATATTACATCCTCTGTTCCCAGAAAATAATTCCATATATTGTATAATTCAGATCCTCTCGTACTCAGAGGGATGAAATGAACCCATGGGACGATCTAAAAAAAAAAAAAAAACATCAATATTCAATAAAAAAATTCAATCAACTGCAAGCCAACTTCAAAAAAAAGAAGTTGATTTGTTTTTTTAATCATTTACCCAATCAGTGTAAAACTCTCGGTAAATTGTTTGCTTTAAAACTACTGTTCCAACTTGAAGAAAATTTAAAAATTTAGAAGAAAATCCAATACCTGAAGAGGTGTATAAACAATTGTATAGATGTCAAAAAAAAGCAAAACAACTTTATCTAAGCGATGGTAGAAAGGGATAGAAAAATTGAACGTACCGTCAAGATCAAGGGACCATTTAAAGTATTTAACGGCACCAAAAGGTTCCCACATCCTAAGACGATAGTTTCCTTTCAAAACCTCTTGACATGAATCTTGAGGTCCACATTGTTCTTCTGCTAGATAAGCTACATCCATGATCTTATGGTTCAGTGTCGATCTCGCAACATCTGTCTCAATAATCAATTTATGTACCGTGCTCATCAAGTCTAAAAAGGATTTCTTTAAAGGACGTAAATCCCAAATTAAGGTTTCAGATGGCTCATGCATGGCAGATCCAAACCGTTCAACCATTCTATGTCGACTAAAAATTATCAAAAGAAGCAAAAAAAATAAAAATAAAAAATTACAATCTATTCAAAGAGGTTTTTTACTTTTGTTGATTATTTGATGGAAACTGACCCAAAATGTGATTGAAAACCAGGGGGATTTTCTCCTCCATCTCGAAGGAGACCCCTCCAATAGACTTGATTTTTCTTATCTTCCCAACGTACGTTCCATGGTTTCCATTGACTGGGTTTTAATTTACTTAATTTACCGCCTGCGACAAAACTTGTGATCCCTCTATCTCTCTTCATCACAGGTTCATGATTATATTGTCTTGTTTTATAAGGATCTTGAATGTATAGATCTAAAATAATAAAAATAAAATAAACCAAGCAGTTGATTAAAATATATCCCACGCTATTCACTGCCAATATGTTTCACTTACAACTTGGTATGACAATGTCGCCAAAACCTTGAGCGGTCGATTGAGAGAATACAGGGAAAAGACCCGTGAGCTTGGCCGTATTGCTGAAAAACAAGCCTTGCTCAACATAGCGTTCGGGAAAATTACAGTAGGTGTCTCTAATAGGTGTTGGAGATTGGGTTATAAAGTCCAAATGCGACCGATCGGTTAATTTAGCAGATGAAGAGGGTTTTGAAAAAATGTCCCCGGTATCTTTGGAAGCTGCGAATAACAGTTGATCTCTCTCAAAATGGCGTGCTCGCGCATCATGATTGATTGAGCTCATTCGAGCTTTAGAATTAGGTGGACAGGCTTTCTGGAATGCAATCCACACATCTTCATGGAGCTTGTATGTATCGTTACCCCAACTTTTAATCAGTCTAGACCCCTCTGTTCAAATTACAAGAGAATTGTCAACACCACAGGCTCCAAGCGGATTATTTTCATGAATCGGAATTGCTCACCATGTTCAGATTCTTCCTGGGTTTCCCATGGGATAACAACTCGTGGCTCAAAGTGTTCATTGATTGCCAACGTCATACTTTCAAAAAGCGTTGGATCATGCCTAATGACCTTTTCGATGAATTTTGAAAAGACCCAAGTTTGTGTTTGCTGTGTTGATTTGTAAACAGGCTTATCTGATGTAGCCCAACGATTGTAAATTCTACCATCTTTCAGTTTGAATTCATGGTTCTCGTGGTCATTGTTGGTATAAGTTGAATAAGACAAATTACTTGATATTTCCATATCAATTATTCCATCCTTCATCCTTATTAACCCGAACCCTGGAGTTTTCCCAATGAAGTTCGTTCGAGATCGAATCTCTTCTACTCTCATTTTGCGGAATCTTGAGAGCTGCTCCATCATGGAGTCGTATTCATCAATGGGTAGATGATGATGACCTGATACAGCGCAAAGACATAAGCATTGCGCCTGATGAAAAATACATTTGAAACTATTAACCTTGAGCAAATGTGAACCATTTTCTGAAACCGTTTGGAGGTTCAATTTTGTATCTGATCAAGAAGATAGGATATTCAAAACCTGAGTAAATTGAACTTCTTAAGCTTCAGATAACAGCAGAAAAAAAGTATTTACCTGACTCGATACTCGGCCACGGCCTTTTCATAAGTTTTGCTCTGACGGTCTCGAATGATTTTCCAAGAAGCATGAGCCTCTGATATAATTTTTTTTAAAGGGTGCGCATCATTAGTGGTTATCTGGTGGAAATTCTTGGCGGTGGAGAAGACCAGTGACGGAACTTGTGTTGAACGAAAGATGCACAGGTACACTATCACTAAAGCTCCCCCAGCTAATATTGGAATGATTGCGCGTGATAGGCGTCGTCTGATTCTCACCGGAGGGGTTTGCGACAGAAACTTTCCCAAAACTGATTTGTTATTGTCTTTTTGATATATTGGACGCGTTCTATTGTCACTTTCCGAAAGCTGGGAAAGATAAGTGTGTATAGAGCTAAGTCGTCGATCTGTAGAACGTATAGAGTGAGTCCGAACTTTGGGTGATAAGGGAAACGTAGAAACTAGGTATTCTGAATTCGAGCTGAAAGTGCAATTTTAGAGATACAAATTTCCTGAAGAACCTTCACTTCAAACTATTACAGAATATGAGATTTCACCAGTAGAAATTTGAGCGCACCTAACTGATTCAGCAAGCGACGATTTCCTGCTTCCACTTGTATCACTGAATAGGTATATTTCCGGCATACTGGAAATGCAGGTATCCGATGAAAGGATTTTGTTGAGGGCTGGTCAGTTATGGTAAGCTGTGACAGGATAATCTTGGAAGGTGACCCGTACACACAGCTGGTGGTTGGGTATTGTGAGGATCAAAGATATATTCTCTTTGATGAGCAGCTCTTATATAGAGAATCAAAGATGTTACGACTGTGCTGTTTTTATCCACCAAATTCTCAAATTCTAAACCCTCAGATCTCAGAAAAAAAAGGTGTGAACTAACTTTTGAAAATCGTTCACTATAAACAGTACCGCAAGCGGTCAGACCAGGAACATTTCATGATGACAGCAGGTTAGAGTACATAGTATAATGATTCGGTCGGAATGAGGATGGCCCATGAGTTTCGATATGAACCAAAAATGGTGCACTCGGGTTGAAACTGCTGTCGGACGGGACGAGAAAATTTCCGCCGGCATTGGGCCGGAGAACAGCGCGTTTACTAGTGAGGAGTGAGCGAGATTCGAATAAAAATGTCTTTCACCATGCACTTAGGTTTATCTTTCCGGCACAGCGCGACTCCGTTCATGATCAGACTTCTTTCTGCTGCTCATCTGCATCTTCCTCTGTTGGATCCAACATTGAAGATCTATTAGAATGGATGACCCACTCCTGAGAGTGATTGGGTGAATAGTTCTAAATCAACAGCACCACTTTCATTGATAGGTCAGCACCTAACCTTCATCATAGACAATATCAAGGGCCTCAATATTGTTTCAGATGGTTTATTTGTTACATTATTTGGGATTATTCGTGGGAACAATTTTTCACTACAAAAGTGTGCTAAAAGATTGAAATTCTCATGAAGTCAGATCGGATTAATACGTCAACGATGTAAACAAATTGATTGCGTATAACAAAAAAGAAAACTACATATAAGATTTTTGATTTATTTTATTTTGTACGTACATGTGTACCGGTAAAGTATACAATTGAAGAAATCAAAGTATGTGGTTTTTTTTCTTTTGTTTTTTGGATCAACAACCAACCCGATAACAGAAATTGCAATTGTGAACAAAAGAAAGGGGAGCTGTAAGTTTAGCCGGTAGCATAATTTTTACGAACTCGATTTAGACGATTCATGACTCTTTGAAACAAATTCGCTAGGGACGCCATTGAGTCGTCACTTTCGATTGTTTGGAAGATCTGCCCGATCTCACGTTTGTACAATTTTAGTTGATCCTCTTTCGGTAGATTATCAGTGAATTTAAATGCCTTTTTGATAATAGTTCTCTCTCCATTGATTGCTGCAATTCTTTCTTTCATATGCTTGAGAATATAGATTTTCCAGTCTAGTGAGTGTCCACCCCATCAGTTGATGTTGAATAATTGTAGTAAACGTCATCGATCGCATTCCCATTTGATCGACATGGAAGCGGTCGCATTTTCAATCGTGAAGAAAACAGTTCAAGTAGTTAGTTTGGTACTGAAGTAACTTGGCTAATGTATTATCTCAAAGGAGCAACAAATCGTCTTGAAAAGGCTTGGCAAAAGAGGAGGCAAATAGCAATCGAGCAAAGATGATGAGAAGGATACTGACGTTTAAAGTAGTGATACTCCATAGCACGATTGGCACAATCTTCCCCGCAGATAAACTCGGGTTTTGATGGGTCCGAAAGCGCAGGATTATATAATCTGAATTTATGCTGTATTCCTAAGTCTTCTGGTTCACTTGAATCACTATCATAGCTAGTGCTGCTCTCGCTCCCACCTGAGCGCTTTTCTGTTTCAACTGGGTTTAGTGTGAGGGCTGAATATTTTTGCCCCTTTTTGTTAGGGTTTGGGTTTTTCAGAAAGTCAGTTGATTTAAGCATATCATAGCTTTAATTTTTTTGAAGTAAAAGGATAAGGACTAACCGTTAACTGAATGATTTTCTTACTGACTTTGGTGCGGTTGTTGCATGCTTGACATCCCGAATTTTCTTGGGGGTTATTCATTGATCGAATGTAAGGCCGATTGTTCAATTCATTCCTAAAGTGCAGAATCCACGCAGACGTCCTATCACATCACCAAAATGGATCAAGGAAAAATGCAGTATTTATGTTAGCAAAATGTTTATATTTTTCAATTTAGTAGACGATGACAAGGGTGAAGCAATGGTTTCATTCATGGCGAAAAAGTGTTGATTCTTTGATGATAGAACACTTGGGAAGACAGAAAGCAACTAAGTCAAGGTATCATATCATCAGTGGACTTCATTCTTGATTATGTTGAAGTCTAAGTAAGTGAATAAGACTCATAAAATGAAAGTCTCAAGTGAGTGTATGATCACGCAATTGCGACTGTCAATGGATCTAATAAAAGTAGGCGACAAGAACAATTTTGTGGTAATTTACTCTAGCATGGAAATGGCGTGGCCACTGAAATATTTGTCCAAATGATCACAGCTATAATCAAAGTCCGGTACGCCTAGTTTGAGTGGGGAGAAGTTAGTGTGACCAGTGAAGGGGTGGAATGTGAACTGGGTGCATTATGACTAAAACAAAAAGCATGTTAAGGTGATCGGACTGACGCTCTCTCCATGGAATTTGTGGAAGTAAAGCACGATGTACGAGGTATTTACCTAGATAAGAAAATGTAAAACGGATCAGATGTGAACATTAGATAGAAGTTAAGCCAGTGAGAAATGACTGACAAACAACTTTAAAATGGATCAGACTGTCATGTTTCACGCTTCTGAATTTAGCAGGCATATGGTTTGCTAGTTGTTTTTGGACCCGGTTTTTTTGCTCGGTGGTTGCCATATCATCGACAATAAACTCTTTCTCGCGTCGGCCACGTTCTTCTTCATCTGTTTCACTCGAACATTCACTGCCACTGCTACTACTGGAATCATCGTCATCATCATCCTCAAGGTCCGATGTAGTTAGCTCATTTCGTGCGCCTGTTGCTTTGAATTCAATATCTTCATCTGAATCAGGAATGATCCTTCGAGAATGGACCTCTTTATTTATTAATTTTTTGAAGAGTGCTTGTTTTCTAGCTTTCCTCAATTTTGCAAACTTGCGGTGTGATTCATTACGTGATTCTGGGAGCCTTAATTTGGTCTCCGCCTCTGAATAATCTGAAAAGGCGATATCATCGATGTTTGAGTCTTCGTCTGGATCAGGAGATCTATCCTGTGAGGTTCGTGGTTGATTTTTCTTTCGTTTCTTAGATTTGATTGGTTTGGTTGTTGATTTTTTGGATTTGGATTTTGAATTTGGGATTGACTTGTCTTTCTTGGGAGGATGGAGTGGATCGCTATCGAGTAATTGAATATCGGATTGTGGGGGGCTGGGATGAAGATCAAGGGGTAGGTTGAATATGATTCCATGGTGAGGTTTGAATTGATCGAGGTCAGGGCGTATAGGGATGTTGACTTTGTTAAATTTTTGATGTGAAACAGGTCTCTTAGATTTACGACTTTCCATGATCATGTGAGTTGGTGAGTTGTGAACGATTCAGACTCTTGACTGTATACAGACCGGTGATAGAAAGCCAAGTGAGATTATAACCTTATTCCTTCTGTTGACCAAATTCTGCATGGGAAAATTCAAACATTACCCTAGCAGACGGAGATTCGGGAACTGAACAAGTTATTGGGGTACCCGGCTGCCCCCCAATGAATTCAAACCCTTTTGCTCTATTTGCACAACCCCCAGTGATTGACAAAGAAGGATATTGAATGCATAGTTATTGAATATGCAATTTCACCAACTTTATAAGAGCATCCACCATCGTCTCTGTAAGTGGGCTCGGTAAGTCCAACTTACAGAGAATTGGCCCCTCGCGCCACCACCGTTGGTTTTTTAAGCGTCGGTAACTGATGATTCCGTAGAATCCTCATTAGAGGTCCCTAACTTTAGGGACCTCTATCGAAGCATCTTATCCCTCCTCTTAGAGCACTAGCATTGGCAGGGTTAAAATCACGGGTTAAGAGGCTTAACCCAAGGTGGCAACCACATTGGGGGCAGGTTAAGCCCGGGCTTGTTAACCAAAATCTGAATTTCGGGCTAAGAGCATCCACCACCGTCTCTGTAAGTGGGCTCGGTAAGCCCAACTTACAGAGACACGGCCCCCTCGCGCCACCACCATTGATTTTTTAGGACTCTTTAGTTGATGAGTCTCTGGAATCCTCCTTAACTTTAGGGACCTCTACCGAGCCTCTCTAAAAAATTTTTGATGAGACTTCTGCTGAGTCTCATCAAGATTCCCTTCCCCCCGGCTCATCTTCCCCCGAGACTTTCATACTCCGCCCAACACTCTTCCACCCCTTCTTTCACTGTCCCAATTGCAAAAAAAATATGAAATCCAAGATCAAGATGAAGATAATCAAAAAAAAAAATGAATATGAAAAAAAAATTGAAAACAAAAAAAAATTGAAAATGAAAAAAAAAATTGAAAATGAAAGAAAAAATTGAAAATGAAAATTCAAATAAACAAAAATGAGAAATGATTGTTTGTTTTATTTATATTTGATTGTTTTTATTCAAGTTTAACAATTAAAAATTTGATATATACTAGTTTGTTGAATGATCAAGTTTTTTTTTTTTAAACTTATTTGATTTTGATTGATTTAATTTGATGAATGTTTTTTTTTTTGATGAAGGAAAAAAAAGGAATCAATGTCTTGATGGATTAACTTATTCTTTTTTTTTTTT
>JNCO01005567.1:0-13988 GCA_000785685.1 Uromyces viciae-fabae
GGGGGGGGGGGGGGTCGTTTTTTACTAAAACGACACCCCCCCAATGCCATTTTTAACTAAAACGACACCTGGGGGGTGTCGTTTTTGTATTTTTGCCAGGTGTCTAAAACGACACCTGGGCAGGGATGGTTTGTACTAAAATGACACCCGGGACGTTGCGAGGTGAGCCTCGCGACGTTGTTTGTTTTAGTTGTTGTTTTTTTCTTGGTGGCCTTTTTAGGGATTAGTTTTTTAGGTCGGGATTCTTTTTTGGGTTCCATTGAAGTAAAGGATTTATTTGGAAGTGGAAATGGATGATTTTTTTTTTAAAAAAAAGGATGGGTGAGTTGTGGAAGAGTAATGGCTGGCCTGATTTTTTTGAGCCCCTTAAAAATTTAATTTGGGTTATGAAAATTGGTAAAAATGTTATTTTTTATCTCAATACTTGACATGTCCTGATGGGAAAAAATTAAGGATTAGGGTTTTTTATCAATGGATTTGAAAAGTGTGAATTTTTTGAGACCAGTCAATTATGTAATTGTGGATTTGGACATAATTGATACACCCTCTGATCAAGAATCTGATCACATCATCATGGAATTATTCATTTACAATTATTCATTTAGAATCATTGAATCTATCATTCAAATCAATTTTTTTTTTTTTATTTTTTTTTTATTATTATTCATTATCAAAAATAATATTTTGTTTTTATCTAACTTTATCTTTTCATTTTTTAATTATTATTAACACAATCTTTTTTTTTTTTTTTATCAAAATTAAATTATCTTTTTATTATTTTTATATTATCAAATAAAACTCATTAGGATATTACCAGCTTTAATAATAATAATAAAAATAATAATTAATGCAGGAAATATGTGTTAGAAAATTTATCACATTTATTTCAACCTTATTGGAACGTGGGAAACAGACTTGATCAATGTGGAAGCAAAAAAAAAATATTTTTATGTTCCCTTTTTCAAAATTTGGGTGCATGTACCAGTTTTTGCAAAAAGTAAATGTAAAAGAAACTTTTTTTGCTACCCCATGGATAAAGTTTTTATCCCACATTTCAATAAGGTTGAAATACATGTGGAATAATTTATAGCACATTTTCCTGCATTAACTATTTTTTTTTTTTTTTGATTTTGTGTGATCCCTATATAATCACCACAAAAAAAGTTGTGTCGCTTGCTAGCAAGCGACATAAAGGAGTTTGGACCAAGTATAGGTCCAAGCTCAGTAAAAAACTTGTTTCATATCCACTGCACAGTGACTGTGCATTATGCACAGTCACTGCGCACAAAAGAATGAGTTCAACAAGTGAGGGGATGAATCACAGCTTCCTTGATGTTGCTTGCTAGCAAGTTACACCCAAGAAATCATGGTGAATCAGGATGTCACTGGGGTGGGCTGACCTGTATATTACTCATAAGCTGGGTTTGGGAAGCTCAGGTTCAATTTTTTGACCCAATCCCGCACAGCAAACTCAACTTCTGTGCTGGGTATGGGCAAATTGTTTGTCACAGTTTGACCTATTTTTTTTTTTTTGAAGAGGTTTCACATCCCTCACTTTTCTCCAAACTTGGCTCTGATCCACCAGGTCTTGACTCCATACAATATCCAGACTGCAACTAATCAAACTAGCCATGGTCAGCAAGAATCCACAAAAGTGGCTCCATCCCGATTCCCCAAGCAAGGAAGCCAACTTGCTCAATCAATATACTTATAATTTGGGTATTGAGGATATGGATATTCCTAACACTCAGACCTCTGAGACTGACAGCCCCACTACTTCAAAGTATTCTACTGAAACCACAATCAGATCTGGGCCCACTTCAAGCATATTAGTGAAGGTTTGGCACTTATTCATTGTTTCTCTTCCTTTTTTCTTTTTTCTTCTTCTTAGTCTCTACACATAGCTGAAAATCACTATGTTTGGTTTGAAAATTTTGAATTTCCCCTTCCCACTCAGGTGAATTTAAGCTGGCCGATTTCAAGTACTGTCTCCCTCTGATGACCACAAAATCCTTGTGTGGGACTAAACATCTCTTGTGCCATCTTGAGAAATGCACCTCAAAAAGGTTCAGATGAATGCAGGCCCTCCTCATGTTGGAGCCAAATTTGGTAACATCAACCTGGACTTTCTCTCAATTAGAATCACACAAAATTCTCACCAAGCTCCTAATTGCTAACAATAAGCCCTTAACTATGGTTTATCATCCGCTATTCAAGGCCTTTGTTGCCTCCTTGTAACCCAAGTTTGAAATTTTCAGTTGGGCTACTCTCAAGAAACAGATCATCAAGTGGCCCATGAGGATCAACTTATTTCCACAATGCTGGAATTGAAGGCAATTGATAAATTTTCCTCCATCACTCTTGATAATGTGCCTTCAAATGGTGTGGCTGTCACCCACATTCTCAAGCTCCCCAAAGAAAAAAGTTGGTTGCCTCTAGATTTGAATGGGAATTTCTTCCACATAAGGTGTGCGGCTCATATTATCCATTCAATTGTAAAGCATGGCCCACATACTATATCTACCCCAATCAAGAAGATTTGATCCAGTTCCCATTTCATTAGAAGTAGTCCTGCAGACAAGCATTGATATTAAGAAATGATCAATCTCTCTGGTATCAAACCTTCAAGTGCTTCCTTCAGTCAATGTTTCAACTCTCTGGAACTCCACATTTCTTATTCTCAAGTCTTCCTTACCTTATCAGTAGGCTTTCCACAATCTCTTGCTTCAAGATTCAAACTAAGGTAATTTTACTAGCTCTGAGGAATGGGACAAGATTTCCATGATGAAGTATTTTCTGGAAATTTTTCAACACTGGTAAGATTGTTCTTTTGTTTTTTAACATGTATGAAAAACCCTGTTCTGATCAAACAATCAACAGTGGGTAGCTGCGCTACGCTACCCTTTTTGACCCATTTTTGTTAGCGCAGCTTCAGATTATTCAGTCCAAGAGCACTGCAGTGTTAGCTGAATTTTGAAGGGCTTCAAGTATTCTTCAGCGCAGTGGGAAAAAAATTCTCTCAAAACCACTGTAGCGTTAGCACCAAATCTGTCCAGCTTGGGTGGCATGGTAGTGCAGCTGTTCCTCTGCTAACAAAATTTCATCCCAAATGCAGCATAGCTTCATAAATTTGAAGCTAAAATCTCAAGCTGCGCTGTGCTGAAGTTCAAAAAACTGCTACACTGAAATCAAAAAAACCGCTACGCTGCAATCAAGAATGGGCCATTACAGTTACATGCAGCGGTAAAGTATTATTTTTTTTATATTATTTCCCAAAAATATATGTATCAGAATTTTTTCAGGGTAACAATTAACACATTTCATTAAAAAAAAAAATATAACTGTAACAAAATGGTCTTTAAAGAACAATAACAATAACAAAAACTCAACAAATCTACTATTTTTCAAATGTTTTTCATGACTAAAATTATTCAAATCATAGTCCAAGGATTGTTTTCAAGCCAAGATTACATGAATTTAAATGAAAAAAGAAAAAGAAAAAAGAAAAAGAAAAATTAGTTAAATATTAAAGAAAAAAAGAAATGGAGATTGATCAGTGAGAGTAATTTCTATGACTACAATTATTGCTCTCTGGAGAACAATAACAATCACAAAAGACCAAGAAATCTACTGTTTATTCAATGTTTTTTATGCCTACAATTATTCAAATCATAGTTCAAGGATTGTTCTCAAGCCAAGATGAAAATGAATTTAAATAAAGATTAAAAATAAAAATCTGAGGATTTCAATTTTTATCTCGATTATATATAGGCAGACATCTGAATGCAATCTGTCTGCCTATATTTAATCCACACAAATTGAATAATTTAAAAAAAAATCAAACTAAAAAATACAATGAAAATAAATAATAATACAAATTTTTTTAAAAAAACATAAAAAAATAAAAACATGAAATAAAAAATAAAAAAATAAAATAAAAAATAAATAAAAATAAAAATAAAAATAAATAAAAATAAAAAAATAAAAAATAAGATAAAAATAATAAAACAAAAAAAAATAAAACAATGAAATAATAAAAATAAATTGAAATCCTCTTATTTTCATTTTTATTTTTGATTTAAATTTAAATTCATTTGATCTTGGCTTGAGAACAATCCTTGGACTATGATTTGAATGATTGTAGGCATAAAAAACATTTAATAAATATTACATATCTCGGTTTTTTGTGATTTTGATTGTTCTTCAGAGACCAATAATTGTAGTCATAAAAATTACTCCCACTGATCAATCTTGTTTTCATTTATATTTAGAAAATTTGGGAAATCCTGTTAGTGTTAGTTAGATAATTTTGGAAATCCTGATAGTGTTAGCTTGATTTTAGAAAAAAAAGCTAACGCTAGGCTGCGCTAACAAAAAAAAATCCCAAATCTTGTTAGCTGTTGGCTTAAAAAAATTCAAAATTTAGGAAATCCTGTTAGCGTTAGCTTGATTTTATAAAAAAAAAGCTAACGCTACGCTGTGCTACAAAAAGAAAAAAAAAAAAACCAAATTTTGTCAGCTGTTAGCTTAAAAAGTCAAAAAAAGCTAATACTAACTGCAGTGTTAGCTAAAAAAACGCTGCACTAACGCTAACTGAAGTGCAGCTGACCCACCATTGAAAAAATTCAAATCTCATTATAATAACTTTTAGAAACCTTGAAGCTGGGAATGATTTGGGATCCAACATCCCACAAGTTTTACATGAACACATACAACATAAAAATATAAATGAGTGACTGTCTAGAATTGCACCCCAAACACCTGGCTGAAATGATCAAACCAATGCAACTCAAGCTCAACAAATACTGGAAGAAGATAGAGCCTTTTGATTTTATTGGTCTTGTCTTTGATTCATGCTAAAAGTTGGCCCTTCTTGAGTTTCTACTGGCCAATGAACTTGGATCAAAAAAAACCAAAATCAAGGTTTTTATTCAAATCATCAAGGAGGAAATTTATGCTTGGTATGAAGTAATTGCTTCAAAAAAAAGAAAAATTCAATTCTGCCCTCTTCAACATCCTCATCATCCAAATTGCATATAAGGGACTCACTCAATAAAAATTTTGAAACTGGCCAGGTGGAACATTCCAAGGAGTTCTTTTTGGGGAAGAACATTGTGAAAAATCCTTGTGGTTCAACTGAGGTAGATTTGTATCTTGAAGAAGCCACAATCCCAATCAATACTGTACCTTTTGATATTCTGCAGTGGTGGTCCAAAAATTCTCTCTGGTTCCCTACCTTATCGATAATAGCTAAAAAAATACTAATGAATCCAACGAAATTGGTTCTCTGAGTTGGCTTTCTCAACGGGTGGGCGGTGTGGTAAGCCAACCCAGAATCATAGCAGGTGAATAATAGTCATAAATTGATATAAAATACATGTGGAAGGTGGGACAAAGGCCAATATCAAAGAGAGCCAGACTACCCAACTTCTCAGGAGCCTCAGGCATCATCTCAAGAAAACTCAAGACACTCAAACACCTTGGCACTAGTTTCAGCCACCATGACATCATCACTCCCAGACTTGTTTCCATGAATATTATTCCCCTAGTTATCATCCTCTTACCCACTTGTTTCTATGTTTCAGCCACTCTTGGCTGTTGTTACTCTTCCATTCAATCCCCTCTCTCATCAAAGGCACTAAGCCTCACTCTTGTTGTTACCCTGCTCTCAGGAATCCTTTGTCTATAAGTAACCCTCCTCTGTTTTCTTTTACCAGCCCATCTTCCTACTTCTATATCCCTCACCTGATATTGTAGCCTGATCAAAGAACATTAGTTATAAGAATTAGAAGTTAGTTTAAAGTAAAGCATGTTGTCTTTATTCCCAGGGGGCTTCATTGCACAGTTGCGCAGCAGTCCCATTGTCTTTCAGAACATGCGCGC
Source organism: Uromyces viciae-fabae (assembly GCA_000785685.1). Taxonomy (NCBI): domain Eukaryota; kingdom Fungi; phylum Basidiomycota; class Pucciniomycetes; order Pucciniales; family Pucciniaceae; genus Uromyces; species Uromyces viciae-fabae. The sequence goes on from JNCO01005567.1 coordinate 5,884, forward strand.
TCCATCAAGTTTTTTTTTTCTTCATCTCAATATTTTCCAATACAACGAGAAGAAATTTAAATCAACATCAATTTCTTCCATCGAGATCAGTCTCCGCCTGAAGCAGCTCGACCAAAGGTAGTTTTCATGTTCCTCATAATATATTAGATTTTTTTTCTTTTGTTCTTTTATTTTTGTTCATTAAGCTCATCATTGGTCTTATATCACAGTCTTGCAGACTTCTTAGGGAATCAGTGGTGGAATTTTATTTTGTTATTTTGTTTGTTATCTTATTAGCTCAAGCTTATTCTTGTGATCATCAGATCCTTTAGGTATTTCATTTCTTGTTCAATTTCCTTTGTCTATGCTTTATATTGTTTTGTTTTGTTGAAATATCATCTTTAGTTTTTGCCTCAAATTATAATAAAGCAATCAGTCAAGTCGCCAACCAAAGGGTTAGTTGCAGATAAATTAGATTAATAATAAGTACTTAAAATTATTCCTTATCCTCTGGCTTGGGCAGTATCCAATCTGTAGAGCATCCTTGTAGTAAAAGTCCTGAATCCCCTAGCTTGGGCAGTATCCAACCTGTAGAGCATTATAGTAGAAAAACCAGAACTCCATCAGTAGCCACATATTTTTATATAGAGTCATATACTCTATTCTTGTCATCTTACTCTCCCAGACCTATTAAGAGAGGCAGCCTTTCAAGCACTCATCCCTCTCAAGCTCTATTCCATAAAAAGAGTAGTTCCACAGCGGGTATTTAGAGACTGTAGGGCTCACCCCAAGCCACATACTCTTGAAACTCTCATCTGTGCCCAAGACTGGAACAACACAAATGAGGGATCTGGTGACTGATGAACTTGCCCCCTTCACCACAGCAGAAGCGGAAACCAATTCCAATTAGTTTGCCTATTTCATCATTTGTGAAAATTGAAATTAAAAAATAATAAAAACATAAAAAAAAGGTTTGCTTGCACTCAAAAATCATTCATAAAAATAAAAAAAATAAAAAATCATCATAAAAATAGTTTGTTCAACTGAAGAAAAATTATAAAAGCTGTAATGAAAAAAATTATTTAAAAAAAGTTTATTTCATTACATCAAAAAATAAAAAAAGAGTTGTTTATATGTTTATATTCATCTTACAAGGTATTTCTAAGAATACAATGATACATGCGGGGCAGTGGTAATTAAAAATTAAATTACACCACAAAAGAAAATTTCTCAACTTGTGGAGAATCATAAATAAAAAATCATTATTTATGACCCAAGACCTTCCCCAACCCCACTGTTAGAAGCTGTGATGCCAGGGACTGAATACCCTTTAGCTACACACTCTGCAAAGTATTTATAAATAGTTTTGACACTATTTATAGCACGGTTTGGTGCAAGTTGTAGGTTTATAAATATATATATATATATATATTTTATAAAAGTACTTTTTTTGAGAGGGGCCAGATAAACTGGGGTTGTTTATCCCTCTGAAGAAATAAGGGGCCAGAGCTGACTCTGGGGTGTTTTTAAACCTTTTTTAAGTTGCTAAGCAACTTGTATTTGGGGCCTGATAGTTATCAGGGGTGATTAAACCCAATATATCACATAGTGGTGAAGTCTTAATGACTTTAAGATGAAGTCAAGAGACTTACTTGGGCCCAGATCATGACAGAGGAGAAGATTATAAGATGTGTGGGTGAATGGTGAAGGCAGGATGGAGTGCTGAAGGGAATCCAGGGAGTGAAGTTGAATGGGAATTGGTCTTTTAGTGCTATAGAGTGACTGATATACTGATTTGGTGTATGTAAGTAACTGTAAGTAGCTGGTAAAGAGGATTCTGGGGATTGAGAGGTCGAAGGGAGATCTCTATTTATGTCTTTTCCAATCCTCTTGGGGCGCTTCAATGGTATGTAAATATCCCACAGAATGTAGACTGCATTATGCATGTAATTGAGCAGTTCTGTGGGCAATGTGAAAAGATCATTATGCGTGATATGTACTCGAGGATTTATCCTTGGAAATATGTATTCCAAGGATGATCTGTGTAATTTTCATTCATTTTTATCAATTGAGATGACGGAGTTATGATTTTTTGAACTAAAATATGTCATTTCTCTTATTCAATTGATATTTGAAAAATTACTTTGCATATTGGTTTTGCTTTCCCAGTGTTGTTTCTATTTTTCCTCGAGGTAAAATTATCTCGTCTACCAAGGAAAAATAGAAGCTTCCTTAGTGTAACGCTTTTGCATGGAACTTCTATTTTTCAAAGGGCCGTGGGAGTATTTTTACTACAAGTTGTTTGCATTTTCAAACAAAGAAGTTTTGACCCGTCAGGGCCCGCGGGACCTGTGGGTTGGATTACATAGGCCAACTGAGTCCTGTGTCATTTGTCTAGGGGTTGATTATGTAATCTCCCACGTCATTTGACAGTATTACCAATATGTGTTTAACTTCTAAAGTATACACAACACCTTATTTTCATGTATTAATATGTTTTAATACATATACCTAAGTATAGATGACGTCTCATCATTTCCTTCTTATTTTTCTTTCATTAATAAATAAAAATAGAAGCAGGTAATTTTTGCCCATACTTCTTCTGAGTGACTGGGGTTATTTTTTACCAAGGAATATAAATATGCAATAATATTTTCATTATTCCTACTATTAAATAATGTTTTTGTTATTTTGTTTGTTTATTAATATTTTTTAGTTATAAAAAATATTAAAAATTTTCATTACTGCTATTTGTTAGTTGGCTCTAACATAGTAGCCAGGTGATAGTTATAAAAAATATTAAAAATTTTCATTACTGCTATTTGTTAGTTGGCTCTAACATAGTAGCCAGGTGAGACCCACCCAAAGATGACCCCCTATAAGGGTCCGGGTATGGGAAAATGTTGTTAGAATTATTACCCAACCCTCCCTCACTGCAAAGATGATTGTATCAGACTCCCAAATCTGACATTAAATCAGACAAGATAATGTGATATTATATCAGGCAAAACCAGTATTGTATCCACTAGAGCTGATATCAAATCTACCAAAAATGGTATTATATCTATCATAGAGGATATTGTATCAACTCAACCTATTTAATATCAACATAACTCACTTTATATCAGATTTTTCTAACTGACATTAAGTCCATGGGCTAAACAGTTGCATCAGACATAAAAATGTGATATAAAATCACATGTGTTGATATTAAATAGGTTGAGTAGAAGAAATTTCTGTTTCTTTAGATTTAATATGATGTTAGGTAGATCTAATGTCATTTAAGTTGGATACAATGCCAGTTTTGTCTGATATAATATCAGATTTTTCCAACTGATATAACACCAGTTGTATGAATCTGAAAGAATCATACTGGCAGTGCCTGCCCCATATTTTTCCCAGGTCAGGTATGGGTAGATTCTGTTGAGCTAGACCCAGCTTAGTTACATCCTGACTATAAAAGCAGTACCTCAAAAAAAACCTGCCCCATATTTTTCCCAGGACAGGTATGGGTAGATTCTGTTGAGCTAGACCCAGCTTAGTTACATCCTGACTATAAAAGCAGTACCTCAAAAAAAAAATTCAGCTGGAAAGCTCAGAATATGGAGCAGGGGTGCTCATGAGGCTGCCACAATATTTTGGTAATTTTAGCACCTTTGAAAGTATTTTTAAAAAAAATATTTGAAAAAAAAAAAAATTGACGTCCTTTGGAGATCAAAAAGGCAGTGCAAAATTAATTTTGCATGGTTGAAAAATCAATCCCCTTAATTCAATTCCTCAATAGAATTCATTTTGCATAATTTTAAGATTTTTACTGTTATCTTTTTCTGAAAGTATTTTCAAAGGTTAAATATAAAATATAAAAACTACATTAATAAAAATTTATTGATAAGAATTTGTCAATAAAAATTTATTAATAAAAATTTCATTCTTCAAATGAAGAAAAAATAATAATATTAAAATTTCACTTTCAAAATTAGAGTTAATTTTCCTTTTATAATTTGTTTGAATGTTATTATGACTCTAAGTGCCTTTAATACTCCATGAGGAAGATTTGGACTAACTATATTTCCTCAAGTTGCTGAAAATTCAAGAGTTGTTTACTAGGACCAGAATATGTGGATTGCACAATATGCAATTCCTGAAAATGGTGGAGTATTTATAGATTATGGGGGAATTAACGGAGCTAGTAGTGATTGTGGTGAAGCTGTTAGAATCCCAACATTAGGGAGTTTCTCCCAGCTTTTACAGTTATGTTGTAATTTTTTTTTATTTAGAATAGAAGAATCTGGACTCACTATATCTGAGAATTTCTTTTCCTGTTTTGGGCCTGCACTGGATATGGCTGGCCATGTATTTTTAAAAAAAGGAAGGAACTTCTTGGTAAAGAGGAAAAAAGAAGTTATTACATGACCAAGACCTAGGAATTTTACTAAACTTCAGGCCTTTCCAGTAGTAGTGGTTTATGTCAGGATCTTGATCAAGAAATCATAAGAGATTGCCAGCCCTCTCAGAAAGCACACCAGGAACAATGAAGAATTGTTGTGAGATAAGCTTGTGAATATTTGTAAATTACTGAAGAAAATTTAATCATGAGCTAAAAGATCAATACATACTTGAATCTATAATAATAATAATAGAAAATTTGCTTTCCCTGAAGGAAAAACTGGTAAGATAGTCTTTTAGAAATGAATGACAATAAAAATAGAAAATAAAAGATACATGATGGCAAAAAAAAGGAGTAAATTTATGATAAATTTAGGGCATTGCTAAATTCATGTGGTTGTCCCTCAAACTCACACAGTTTGGACCGCGCGGGGACCAACTGTGTGCACACAGCTTTTTGCAAACAAATGCAGTGCTTACAAAACCATGTGAGCCTAAAATTTAAAAAGCAGAAATGTTTTTTGGGGGCTAAAACCCCCCTGAAAAATCCTCAGAATTTTTGAAAGGGTTTTTGGCCCCAAAAAAATTAATTAAAAAAAAAAAAGATGATTTGTACTTGAGAAAATTCAGACAACTGAAGGTAATGAATTTCTTTGGTTAATAAAAATAACTTTAACTTTGATGTGTACAAATTTACTAATAATAATGAAATGATAATTTCAATTAATAAAAGAAAGAGAAAATACCTGAAGGCAAATGTCAGCCTCCAGACAGTATATGGTATACATGTCTGAAAGACTGAAAATATGTTTTATTGTTGTCTTATTTCATTTTATTTTATTTATTTTATTTTATGTTTTGATAGTTATAATTTATGATGAGGAATCAAATCTTACACACAAATAGTTTAACAGTTAGATCTTGCCATTGTGTAAATACAAAATGGTGACCCAGGTTCAAGCCACAATGGGGTCACCACACAAAAAAAAAAAAAAAAAAAAAAAAAGATTTTTTAAAAACAAGAATATTTCACTCTTGAAGATAATTCCTGAAAATACCACAAGAGTGTGGATTTCTTTTTTTACACATGATGAAGGGTATATAATTTACCCTCATCATAATCAATAACTTTCCTTTTGATTGATTGGGATTATTAATCCCAATCAATTACACTCTTGATTAAAAAAGGCGTGAAAAACCAGAGTTTTTCTCTTGGGGGAATAAAGACTATAAATACTTCTTGTTTTCCCTCCAACAAAAATTCAGAATAAACTTAGAATAAATAATTTAACATAGTACTTTAAAATCATCTTTAAATATTACATAAATCTTTATGTTTACTTTTGCAAAAAATTTGGTTCCAACCAAATTTTTTGCAAAAGTAAACGTAAAGCATACTTTTTTTTCTTCCCCATGGATAAAATTTTTATCCCACATTCCAATAGGGTGGAAATACATGTGATGAAATTTTTAGCCTATATTCCCCGCATTAACTATTTTTGTTCATTTTTTTTTTTTGGTTTTGTGTAATCCCTATATATGGAGTGCTTCCATATCTTTGTTGGCTCTAAAAACTTCAGAATATGAAGCAGGGGGGCTCAGGATACTAGTGAAAAAATTTGGTAATTTTAGAACTATTAAAAGTATTTTTTAAAAATATTTGAAAAAAAAAAAAAATCTGACATCCCCTGGCGGTCCAAAACAGTGTGTAAAGGCGGTTTGACCGTGTGCGGAAATCAATTCCCTTTTTATAAAACTTGATAAAAATTCACATAATAGAAATCCCTGATTTCTAAAAAAAAAACTCAACATTTCCCCCACTGTATCAATTTTGAGCTTGGGTACCCCACATTGGTGGTGAGCCCGACGCTGGGAAATGAATGGCTTCAAATGCCTCCCTTTTATAACAATTTGCGCAGTTGCCCACATCACTACACGCAACACGTACTTTCACCTCAAATCCTAAGCACAAGAAAGAAAGAAAGAAAGAAAGTAAGAAAGAAAGAAAGAAAGAAAGAAAGAAAGAAAGAAAGAAAGAAAGAAAGAAAAAAAGAAACAAGAAATAAAGAAAGAAAGAAAGAAAGAAAGAAAGAAAAAAGAACAAAAAAAGAACAAAAAAAAAAAGAAAAAACAAAAAACAAAAAAGAAAAAAGAAAAGAAAACAGAAAAAAGAAAAAGGAAAAAAGAAAAAAGAAAAAAGAAAAAAGAAAAAAGAAAAAAGAAAAAAGAAAAAAGAAAAAAGAAAAAAGAAAAAAGAAAAAAGAAAAAAGAAAAAAGAAAAAAGAAAAAAGAAAAAAGAAAAAAGAAAAAAGAAAAAAGAAAAAAGAAAAAAGAAAAAAGAAAAAAGAAAAAAGAAAAAAGAAAAAAGAAAAAAGAAAAAAGTTTTCTTTTTCTTCTTTTAACCACCTCTTAAGTTACACCCACCTTTAGGTTTGAAGATATTACTACTGCTTACAAAACTTTCAGGTTTGGAAACTTTTTTCAGACAAGTTGATATGGTTACAAAATCATAGAACGTTTTTTACATAGAGAACTTGTATCTATATTATGTGATCAGCACATGCCTGAGATCATGTGATCAGCACATCTGAGATCATGTGATCAGCACAGCCCCTCTATTTTTTCACACAAATATTGTTGCCTTTGGTCAAATGAACCTTGTAAGAGTTTAGAGTATTGATTCTTTATTGCAGTAATTCAAAGACTAATAGCAGTAAAATAACTTGAAAACAAATTTCAAACAAAACAATTTTTTAGTAAAAAAATAGGAAACTTAGAAATAAGAATGAGATATTTTTATACCTGATATTTGAATATATGAAACAATTAATTCTAGATTTAATATTTTTTAGTTCAGAGCTTTTTGGTTAATAAGGAAAAGCCTTTGAAATGATTAAAGAAAATAGTTCTTAGAATCAATACTGAAAAATGATAACTTTCTAGGAGACTGATAACTAAAGAAAAATAAAATTCAATAAAAAAGAAAACACTTTTTTCACCTCCACTGATCCTTCACCTCTCTCCTCCTTAACAGCTAGATTTATCTTAAGCCTTTTAGGTCTTTTGATTGATTTGTGGTTGAGTAGTGTGAATTGAAGTTTATTAATTGTTTTCTATTTTTTATTATTTGAAATTTTTATTTTTTAATTTTCTCTTTTTTTTTTCTTATTCTCACAGCCGCCACAGTCAGAATTGTGCTTGTGGTTAACCGCTAACAAGCCTTGCATGTAGAACTTGCACCGGCTAAATTTTCTCATCTACCCTTCCCCTGAGACTAAAATCCCTCACTTTTTACTATATCAGGAGCTCTCTTCTTGCCTCATTCACTTGGCCACCCCCCACCTACTCCCAGGGGGGAGTTTCTCATCCATTCCATCTATTCATTCCAATCAGCACTCATGCTCATAACGGCTGAGCATCCCTATAGCCCTTATAGCATATCATTCATATCCCATCTCCCCATCTCCCATCTCTCCATCTCCCATCTCCCCATCCCCCATCTCACATCTCACATATCCCATTGTGCTATCTCCCATCTCCCATTGGGCCATCTCCCATCTCCCCATCTCACATCTCACATTTGGCCATCTCCCATCTCCCCACCTCCCATCTCCCATCTGCACATCAATACCTTCATTGCTAAGCTATACTTAGCTATGAGAACCCAGCTAATTAGTGGCTTTCAGCTACAGCTAAATGTTTTTTGGACCATCTGAAGCTAATCCCTGGCAATTTTTTTT
>JNCO01005573.1:0-13538 GCA_000785685.1 Uromyces viciae-fabae
TAATCTAATCCAAGGAATCTGATTTATCAGAAAATTATCCCCATAATAATAATAAATAAACACTTACATACACACCTTTAAAGAAATAAATACTTTCATTCATTGAAACCTTCAGTGTGTAGCCATTGCTCACATTATTCCCCTTTCTTAAAAGAGCCACAGAGGACTTGACTCATATCCCTTGCTCTCACAGCTATCCTGCTGTCTTGATCACCTTTCTTTTCCTCAACCAAATCTGAGTGCAGGAAACACTCTCTTAAACTTCCATTATTCTTACCATCACCAGGTGTAGCCTTGCTCCCTGTCTTCCCCATCACTAAATCCTTCTAAGACTCTCTTGTCACCCCAGGAAGGCAGAGTCATCACTCCATTATACTTTCCTAAATTCTGCTATAAGGGTTAAAATCAACTTTAGCCTCTTTTAGAGTCTCACACCGTACCCGTACACGTCACCCGCTGACAGGTACTGGCGGTAATTTTGGCGGGTACCACTGGTACCCTTGTTTTACCATAAAAATCTTTTTGTTTTAATTTAAATTTTAAAACTTTACAAAAAAACTTGTACTAGTAACTATGCTACATATCACTTGGAGAATAAATTAAAACCTATAACAACGAGTTATGTGTCTTCCCTTTCCCTTTGCTATTAATAGTATCCTTTCTCTTCCTCTCCCTCTCTTCCTTAAGACTATCCTTCCATTTTTTCAGCATACCGGGCTTGATGATGTTATTTTTGGAATAAAAAGCAACGGAAATTCCTCTGCTCAGAGACATGTGGTTGAGCCGGTGTTGTTTTACTGATACATAATCACAGCCAAAACAAAATGCTTGCTCAACATCAACCAAGGTAGCTAGAGAACAGAAGGTAAAAAGTTTTCAGCTGTGTAAATGACTTCAATCATTTCCAGACTCATTTACCTGGGCAGCTTAACACATCCAGGACAATTTGCAGAAAACCACCATGAGTATTTCCAGCACGCTTTTGCTGGATCCACCATTTGAGTGGGTCAATTGGGGACCCATTGTCTAAAAGGAGACCCAAAGAAATCCACAATTTGAGTGGATCATTTGAAGATTGACCTTGGGCAGCCAGAGCAGCACCCAATTGAGCAATGTTCCCAGTCCGTGGCTGGATGGAAAAAGGAGACAGTTGAGTGATGTATTCAATATTTTACAAAAGAAATAGACAAACTCATCTCACCTTGGTTGCTTTGGGGGGGTCAGCGGAGGATGGAACAGTTGGCTGAGATTTGTAGTACATATTGAACATCTCACGGGTGAGTCTTAATGCTTTGTCAATCCATTCCTTCTCCCATCCTGCCATCTTAAAATACTCATCTTTAAAAGATGGGTGCAGTACTGACACACAAACAAACATAAAATTATAAAATGATCATTAAATCAAGCAGGAGACCGAGAAGAAATAAACATGGGGATCTCACCCATAGAAATTCAAAACAGAGGTGAACAATTGATTAGTTTATAGTACTGGTTGTTCAGTTGAAGGGCAACTTGACAAGCATTAAAGAGTGCAGGGGGGTAATTGTTACCATTCCCTTTGATTGCATTGGAAAGAAAATTGGTGATCTTGTCAATGAAGACAACTCCATGGGTCAATCAAGCTGATCCTTGTGTGGATACCTGAATTGTTTGCTCATAGAATACATCCAGGATTGATATTAGGTGTTTTGCTAATTGGATGTCGACCCCATTGATTTGAAACTTGAAATTTAAGCCGTGTTTCTTGTTTTTCTGCCAAGTTAGACTTTCAAGACAAAGGGAAAGGGTTGGATCAGTTTCCATTGATAAATAATCGGATGTATGAGTCAGGATAGGAGCTTACATGGCCTTCTCACATCTAATGATGCTCACCAGTTGGTCCAAGTTTGAGTTCCACCTTGTGTAAACATCTTGCACAATTGTATGAGGCTTTTTGCAATCCATCTCTCTGCAAATTTCCACAAACTCCAACTTGGAGTTCTGGGATTTGCAAAGTTTTCAAGCCACTGCACAGAACTTGCAAATAAAATAGAAAGGAAATTTCAGCCTGAGTTGATCTCAAACAAAATTATGAGATGCTCACCTTAGCCAATGCTTGTCTGCATGATGAAGAAGTGTAAAGATTGACTTCTTCATCTTTGTTGCTTAGGTTGTTTATACCGTCAAGAGTAATCTCCGTCTCCTGATCCTCATCCTCCAAAGCATCCAATTCATTGTCTGTTTCATCTTTATCACCAGAAATATTGGGCTCATATCTATATTCAAGAGTGTTAGAATGGTTTGATGTCAAAGTTGTAACACAACCATACCTTTGGATTTGTGCTTCTGGGTCTTCTTCATCCTTGGAGCCATCCAATGAGCCTAAAGAATCATTGTTGCCTGCAGCTGTAGGAAGTTTTTGTTTATTAGCAGTACCAAATGGGCGCAAGATAGCCTTGACAATCAATTTGAGGATGTGTGCCTAGCACCAAATCCATTGCTGATCACCCTTGAATCTGGCCCACTTGAATTTTTTCATTTCAGAAAACCATCATGGAGTTGTTTGAAGCATTGTCCGTGACAATGCCGCAGATCTAATTTTTTTTGAAACAGACATAAGTATTCAAACACAAATCAAAGAATAGTCTGTTACAGACCTTGTCTTGGATCCCAAATTTTTCAACCACAACCCGCATGGTTTCAGCTAAATACACACCAGTATGACTCTTAGCCAGCCGGACAAAGTCGAGAGGCATTGATTCAAGCTCAATTTGAAGTCCATCAGGCTGTACCAAGCAATATATGACCACCCCAAGGATATTGTATCTGTTGGGAGACTGCCATGCTTCAGCTCCAATATACATCACAGCTGTGTGTTTCTAATAAGCAAAATTGAGATTAGCTACTACTATATGCACCATGGATGAGAATAGGTGAAACATACTTGTAATTCAATCCGGTAATTTTCCTGAGCTGCAGTGTAAAGTAAAAGGTATTGAATTGAAAAGTTTATAATTATTAGGAGCAACAAACTAAGAAGAAAACAAATTAGATTTATTTTTGAAGAAGAAAGAAAAACATTTTAATTTAAATTTAAAGTGAGGAAATGAAACAAACTCGATACTGAAAACTGATTGATTTTTAACTTGGATGAGTTTGAGGATTTGATTGACTTGATTATAATTGAGACACTAATTTTATTTAAATTTAGTTGATTAAGATTTGTTTTGATTTAGAGTGAGAAGAAGAAAAGTAAGATCTCACCAATAGACAGTTGGAGTTTTATTAGAATAATTTGAATGGAGAATAAGAAAAATAAAGTAGAGAGGGAAAAGAAATAGAAAAGAAACAAAAAGAAAAGAAAGAAGTGAAGATGATTTTTAACTGAGAGTTGATTTGATGATCGAGATTGTTGAATTGATTTTGATGAGATAATTTCAGATTTCTTAAATTAATATATCTTTATTTTAGATTTTAGAAAATAAATTAGTAGTTGAATATGAAAAGGTAAAACTTGTGAAACGTAAGTGAAAGGTACTGGGATGAATTTCAGTAGTCTTACATAAAGCATATGGATTGATTGGGAGAGCACCTTAGCGGAAGGCATGTGTTTAACAAAAGTGCGATGGAGGATATTTTGCAGGCACTGGTCTGCCAATGCGGAAAAGGGGTGTACGCCCTCAGCACACCAAGCCGCAAAAATTTGTGGTACCTATTAAAAAAAAACAATGGTGTTAGTTACGGTCAGTACTGCTTGGAAGCCCCACTAACCTCTTCAGGGTTGATATCACCAGTTCCACTAACACCCAATGATGCCAGCTTCCAACTTGAATCCGCCTTGCGCTGCTTGTTAAGGCATCCCGCAGTGTTCTTTAGCAAGTTTCTGCAGGAAGAATCACGTTTTGGTCGGTTTATTCGGGTACCACATCTGAAGAGGACAATGAAATGGTTAATGGCAGCAAGAATAGGTGACAATTAAGGGGGAGGAAACTTTCATCTTGCAGGTGTAAGCTATCATTTGCCGACCTCGTTTGTCAAGTTGATTCAAAAGATTGGGCGGGAGGTAGCTAGCATATGCTGTACTGACGGCATTTGCAGCGGTCTTGCGTGCTCAACCTGTGTGCAAGTTGATGATATTGAGAAAGTGAGAAAGGTTAAAAAAGAATTCAGTCAAAAATATTTGAAGAGAAAAAATGAGATCAAAAAAAGGGGGCCCAACATAGTTCTTTGTGGTCAGTTAGTTCATGAGTGCCAGTGGATTGGGCTGGCTGGTCATGGGGTTTGTGGGCTGGGTTGTGCTAGGGCTATTTTTGAGGAGGGCTGCTTGTTTTTTATCTTGATTTTCCAAGGGAGGTGGTCAGGTTGTTGATGTGGTGGGTTCAGCGGGTGAATTTGAATTGGAAGGTGATATATGGCATGAGCGCTTGGGTTTTTGGGTGGTTGCGGCCCAGGCCATTTGAGCGAGTGATTGGTGTAGCAAGTGATTGGTTTCCAGAGAGTGAGTGGCGAAAGATAAGATAAGAGAAAAGCCATTGTGGCCGGACTTGTGCTTCAGTCCTGATATCCATCTGGATATCTGGACTGCGGCACAAGTCAAACATGATAAATGGGCGGGTGTTGCAAAGGGTACCCGGGTACCTGGTAAATTTCAGGTCAAATTGAGACACCTGCCTGTGTGTGCCAGGTATGAAGCTACATTAAGCTTTAGTGCACGGCTTAGCGGAACTGTTGCCGGTGCTCTAATAGTCCCCAAAAAAAAACCAATCAATCAAATTTAAAAAAAAAAATACTCTTCAATAAATCACACATCATGAATCAAGAATTGAAACCAAATGAAATTTTTTAAACTTTAATCAAAAAATAAAATCACTCACAATTTATTCAGAATCATCTAAAAATCATCATGTTTTCTATTCTTTCTTTTTTCATCACAATCTAATCAAAACACACATTAATTACATCTGCTACTGAAAATTAGATATTATTTTTTAGTTTATTTTTTTGTACACGGTGGGTAAGGGCTAAGGACAACCAGAGACATGGGTACTCTGACTTCCTGGCCACAAAAAATCATTTGGTATATGTTGGAATTCTAGTGTCTCAAGCTTACTCTATTTTATTATATATATATATATATATAAATAGCCCAGTTGGAGAGCATTCAGCTTTTCCAAATTCCAGTCAAGAAATTCCTTATTATATAGCCTAATAAGATCTTTGCTTTCAGAGCCAGCCCAGGGAGTTAGTTTATTAATGTCTCTAACTGTACATAGCTCAAAAGAGGAGGATTTCTTTTCTTTTTCTTTTTTTACACTCAAAAATATTTTTGCTTTGTTTCTTTTTTTTCCTTTTTTCTTTCTCCTTTGATGATGCCTATTAATCCTCAATATTTGCACAGAAGATATTTTTTATCAATTACTCAAACAGTAGGAGAACAGTGTAAACATTTTCATACTAAGTTGTAATCCATGAGTGCGCAATGTGAAATCAAATTTGCACTTATTCTGAGGAAAGGGGTCTGTTAGCTAGATGTCACAGTTCAGATTATTTCAAATTCAAGAAAAATTACGTTTTCGCTGAGAATCTCATACGTTTAACTGAATCAGTCAATCATTATTTCATCTCCGTTCCACCACAGAGATGGATCAGAACGCTTTTCGATTCGCTCACCCAGATTATTTCAAATTCAAGAAAAATTACGTTTTCGCTGAGAATCTCATACGTTTAACTGAATCAGTCAATCATTATTTCATCTCCGTTCCACCACAGAGATGGATCAGAACGCTTTTCGAGCTCTTCTCAGCACTCCTTCCAACTCCAATCCATCCCATCCTCGAGCAATCTTCAAATCATCTGCCCTAGGTAGTGGTAGTACTCACAAACCTACACATAAATCCAACGCGTCTGTCTGTTTTTTTTCCTTTTTTAATTCTCCAAGTATTGGTTTATTGAATAAAAGATCGCCCAGGAGAGCTCATGGAGATTTTATTATTATTAACAAAGTTCAGGATCGACATATAAACCACCATCATCTCTCAAACCACGCAAATTCAAATCCAAAGCAGGTGAAACATCGAAAGATGGAGATTGTACAGCCCAAAGTGGTTACCGAGATCGAGCATCAGAACGTCGACGCGGTTTAGATGGTGATTTCGCTGAGGCTGAACATTTGCTTGAGGTTTGTTAGAATTGTGTTTCTTCATTTTCAACTATGAACACCTGATTTTATTTTTATGTTCCATAGAATTTTCAAGCTCGCGTTGCGGCTGCCGGGAGTCAAATTGATAAAGATACTCTTGAACAACAAACTAAATATCTTGTGAGTGACCTACAATTCTTATCACTGCTTTTAGCATGATCCCCGTCTGACTTTTTTTATATTCTTTTTATTTTCGTGAAGGGTGGAGACGAACGGCATACGATCCTAGTCAAGGGCTTAGATCATGCTCTATTAGAGAGAAGAAAGGCCGAACTATCACAAGGAGGCAAACTTGGTCAAGTAACCGATGAAGATTTAGAAACTGCCTACGAGCAGAATGCCAAACAATCCTCATCAACCCATCCAACTAGCTCAGCTCAAGTAACCAATAGGAAAAATCGGGGTGAACTTTTAGAACAATTAAAAAATTCGAGATCTCAACAAAACCCAGATCTAGTCGTTGTGGAAAAACTCAAAGCTGTTGGGAAATTCAAGCCGATCGGCTCTACCAGCATTGATTCAAACCCACAAAAGTTAGAGCGCAAGGAGCGTAAACGCCGGAAGGCGGAGAAGACGAAGAAGAAGAATGCACTGAAGGGAGATCGATCAATCAATTCATCAACACCCAACCTAGATTCTTCTGTTCCGAAAAGCGGGCTTTCAGACAATTCCAAAATACTTCCAAACTTAGGAATAGACGAAAATCTTAAAAGTGGAAATATTGAACTCCCCAAACCACAAATTGAAGAATCATCTCACGCAAGACCAACAGATATGCCTTTATCCTCCAGTGAGCCAGCTCTTGCAAATCATCGGTCAGATGGAGCTGTACAGATCAAGCAAGTCATAGAAGATGAAGATTTTGACATCTTTGGAGATGCAGGAGACTACAAAGGTCTGGACGAGGAAAGCTCTGAGGAGGAAGATGGAGATCGGAAAATTAAAAGCAGCGAATCAGCAGCAGGGGCTGGATCAGGGCCACTACAACCTCAAGGAATCAGAAAACGAAAGACTTACTTTGAGGATGATGAAGTTGAATCTGATTCTGGCTCTGACGAAGCTAATAAGCAGAAGTCATTGGCATCAAATTTGAATAAGCCAATAGATCCATTACGTCAAAACAAGATGATCACTGAACAAGCAGATCAGGAAATTATTGACGACGACAATAATGTTGCTTCTAATCAGTTGCCTAGATTAACAAAATTACAAGGTCTCTCTGGTTCAACAGATATTCAATCTATCTTGGCTGCTGATGCTATTCAAGAAAAAGAAGAAAAAAGAAAAGCTAAAAAACAAAAAAACAAATCAGATAAAGTTCTTACTGATAAAGATCGTTTAAATCGTGATTTCTTGGAAATGGAACGTTTTTTAAAACACAAGAAAACTCCGGGCTCAAACCTTAATCCTTCATCCACAACTGATTTACAAGGTCCTTAATAAAAAAAAAAAACGCATTCTGATTTTTCCTATCTCAAGAAATTAACCTCTTTTTCATCAAACTTTTTTTTTTGTCTCTTTGGGTGGTGTTACTTCTGCGCTCATTATTAAGGTGATTAAAAAACATGTGTTATTTCAACATGCGTTATTTTGCTGTTATGAAGTCATTTACTAGCATATTTAATGTTTTCTTTTCAACTAGTTATCTTATTGTTGCCTTGAATTGAATGAAGAATCCAGACAAGGAAATCCCCTTTATCCTTTTCTTTTCCAGTTTTCCTTCCTTGTTTGCTTTTTTCTTTTTTCTCATTCTCTTTTTATTTCTCTTCTTCTTTTTCTTATCTTTTCTGTTGTTGTGCACTTTCCTTTTGTTTTTCTTTTTACAAATACATCTGCCCTGCAGATTTAAGGGTCATTTTTGACAAGTTTAACTTTTGGGCACAATATTTAGAAGGTAAAAGCTGAATGCTCTGGGCTGAGCTAAGAAGTAGAAAGAGATTTGAAAGATGTGAACTTGATGGTTTATTTGAGATACTGCTTTCATAATCAAATAAAGAAAAAGAGACAAAATAGCTATATAACTTTCTGGGCTCTGATTAACCAGCTTAGTTCTGGGCATGTGGCTTTACATCACCTTGATACAAACACTTGGAAGGGACAATATAAAATTTCATCCAGAAAAATTGAGTGTTACTCAGTAATACAAAGGCTATGCAGCTGATGGCAAGATTCATCAAGTAATCTAAATGTTTTGGAATTTAACATTATTCATTCAGATTTCCTTTTTCAGTGTTTTATTTTTTTTTTTTTTTTTAAAAAAATCCTTTATTTATGTTTTTCCTTTGATTGTTACCCTTTAGGTGTGATGGGAGTTCAGATTATGCAGAATTTATTTAGAAGAGGGCTTCACTTCTTTCTTGTGGTTCATTATTCATTGTTCATTCTTCACACTTCAAAGGGAAGTATAGTGATTGCCAATGGTTCATGTTTAGAGACTCATAGTATGCCTAAAGGCCAAATTTCACTTGAAAAAAAAAAAACCCTCTCAACCAAGACAAGATTGCCGATCAAAATCCACAATATTACTTCTCGCCAATAATCAACGACTCGCCGATAATCAACAATCGACTATCTTAAAATAACTAAAGATCCGAAACCAACCGATGCGATGATCGCGAATTTTTCCATGAAACAAAACTGACTGCATTGAAGTCAGAGTCACAATCTGCAGGATGTGGAATTGTATTCGCTTCAGCTTCAGCAACGTGCGTCCATCTTTCAAGAAGATCATGTTAATGTGGACGCCGACTGTTAAATAGCCTGCCGGGTGATCAAGAAAATACTCCTTCCTAACTTACTCGTTCCAGTGTCCTCAGCGTTGGATTCTGGAAGTTTGAACATCGTCTTGGATAAAGCGCACGTCACCACCGAAACGCATGTATGTGAACACTTCTAACCTGGTGAATCATTGCATGGACATGCTGACCATTTTCCACACTTCGAATGGTCAATCAGCTCAACTTGGTGCAAAACTATGCTCTTACGATTCTGCAATATCCTGACACTTTGTGTGGCTTTGGCCGACCTCATGAACGACGGAGTGTGTCTTGGCGACCCTGACCCTGAAACGATCGTTTGTGGAGGTTGCACAAGCAAAGTAGTCCCAACAATCCATCTTGAATCCTTCACCTGTCGAGGAACAGTCACCTGTGCCAAGCACAAGTTGGTTAGGGAATGTGGCTCATCTGGAAAGTTACATTGTGCAAAATGTCCGCTCTGTAGTTATGTAGGGATAGTTTTGGTGGAATGCGAACAACCACACCGCCAGTTGGAAACTTGTAATTGTAAAGCATGAGGCATTGTGTTGTGATCAAATTTCCAATCGGAGCAGCTCTAAGTTTTTACGCTTGCCCTTGCCTCCCTAGCTTAACAAAGGGGGTAGCGTATTTGTGCAATAATACATCTCTTGTCACACATAACTCATGCAAAAAACGAGGGTAGCAAAATTACAAAAGGGCCAACCATTGTGCAATTTTGCAATCATTCAGCCTGAAAATTGCGTAGCAAATAAAGCTCATGTAAAATTAGTCGTGCGAATTCCGTACATGTTCCTTCCCCAATCAAATTTTCCACCCATCACAAAAAAACACACAAACACTTGAAATCTTCATTATTCCCCCATCAAATCACAATATTCCCCTTCACATCACATTGCCAAACCTTTTGCAACACTTGTGAAATTCCCTCTCAGCATCATCCGACCCAAATTCACAATGTTCTACTAAAACCATTGAGGTGGTGATAGCTTTGAGGTGATTTAATAAGAAGATGTAAAGATAATCATGACAATATTTATTCCTAAAGATAAATCTACGGTGGTAAACATGAAATGGGTATGTGAATGGGTAAGGAGAGAATGATGAGAAACAAGCTCTATTTATAGTGCAATCAATCCTCATGTAAATAAAAGACAAACTGAGAAAAATGCAGCTAATTTATGAATAAAGAAACTGTAAGAAAAAAAATAGAAAAAAATGGATACAACATAATACAAAAGAGTGAATGAAAAAGGAAGCATTAAGAATACATTGTCCATGGCTTCATGGAAAAATTCTTTGTTAAACTAGCAGATTACTTTCTTCTGATAAAGGAAAGGATTTGTGGTCACTCTGACCTGAGAAAGGAAATTTCTTCTCTTTCATCATTTTCTTCATGTTTTTCTTATTTTTTTATCATTGAGAATTCTTTTATTATTTTGCATACATTATTCTTGATATATAAATTCCTTTTTCTACAAGTCTTCCAACCAATTGCTTTGAAAGTAAAAACTGGTTTTTCTAACATTGATTTTACTCAATTTTGAATACATGTCTGAATGCAATTCATCAATCTTTGCTTGAATAGTAATTTAAGTACAATGCACCAAGAAAAATCTATGATCACTTGTCTACAAGTGACATAGCAAAGTAAAAAGGGGCCTTTTTACTTTTTGATTTCACTTTTGGACAAGTGATCATAGATTTTTCCTGGTGATAACTAAATTATCATAAGGATCGACATGCCCCGTTAGCTCAGTCAGTAGAGCTTTGGCTGATCTCCAGTCAAAATTTCTTCAAAAACTTCTATAGATCTGGAAAATTGATTGATCAACAGATGTTAGAAAGAATGTTTTTCCATTGTTTTTCCCATGTATATCAACCTTTTTGGACTGTGTGATAAGAATTTCAGCAATTGGGAAGGAAAATCAGCTGCTTTTATGCTTAATTTTCAAAATGCTGGTGCATGCACCAGTTTTTCCAATCAAGATGATTTTAAAAGAAGCTTCTACTGTGTCCCCATGGCCAAAAAAATATCCAAAATTGAAACTAGGTTGAAATATCTGTGAAAAATAAAGAAAGTAATAATAACCATAAGAGTATTTTTTTGTGGTTTTTCATGTGATTTTGTCTACTCCTATATAAGGAGTACCCAAAGATTTCTTTTTGAGCTCAAAAGCTCAGAAAGTGGAGCAGGGGTGTTCAGGAGGCTAGGAAAAATATTTGGCAATTTTTGAAAAATATTTGAAAAAAAATAAAGAAACTAGATGGCCTCCTGACCTCAAAAGGGGGTGTGCGCCAGGTTTTAGGTGGTAAAAAAATCAATCCCTTTAATTTAAGTATAAAATTTATCAATAATGTATTAATAAAAATATTAAAAAAGTGAAGTCAAGAATTATTACCATTATTTTATAAAATATTACCATTAATTTGAAAATCTAATGATTATTTGGACTAGGACCAGACTTCATTTCAAATTGAACAAAACAAAAAAAGGTTAAACATAATTTTTAAGAAAATATAAAATGAACATTATTTGAAATGTTTTTACTAATAAAAAATTAACAGGCAAGTTTTTGTTTCTTTTTATCTTTTAACATTTTTTAGAGGGAATGAGAAGAATCTGCATGAAAGGTTAAACATAATTTTTAAGAAAATATAAAATGAACATTATTTGAAATGTTTTTACTAATGAAAAATTAACAGGCAAGTTTTTGTTTCTTTTTATCTTTTAACATTTTTTAGAGGGAATGAGAAGAATCTGCATGAATTGGATTAGAACTAAAAAGAAATGTTAGATTATATTTTGAATTAAGATGGTTTTTTGATATTGATAGTCTTACTGAGTTGGCAACTTGAGTTTATCTTGTTGTGACAAGACTTGTTTTGATTTGAGTTTTATTCTAATTTAGAATAAGAAGATTTGATTTGTCAAATTTGAAAAGATGAAAAGTGTTGAATCAAATAAGTACCAGGGTCTTCCTGGGTATTTTCTGAGAAGCTGAGTTGAGTTTTTGATTATTGAGATTGAGTAAATAAGAAAAATAATAATAATGAAAAATGAGACATAGTGAAGTGATTTTTAATTATGAGAAAAAGGAATTCTCATTTTGAAGTATGTGCACTCCATACTTCAATTTAATTTTAAATTACAAAGTAATTCAAGTTCAACATAATGTAAATTAAAAACATTATCATTAAGGACATCTAACTAGCAGCCTTTATATGAAACAGTTTTCATTATATTATATTATATCATGTTTTATTCAAAAAATAAAATTCTCAATATAAAATTAAATTAAAATTAACTAGTTGAAATAAAATCTTTGGTTGCTCAATTTTTATAGATTTTTCATTGGATGAGGTAGAGCTTATGTACCAAGAAACTGGTGGTGAATGTTTGATTCTGAGGAACTCAATAAAAAATGGAGAAGGAGATAATGTGGGTACAAGCTATAAATGTACCCGATAGTTCCAATGTTTTTTTTCTTGCTCTTTAAACTTTCTAAATTAAGTTTCTATGTTATCATTCAAATGTTCTCCTTATTACACTAAAAAAAAAAAAACTCAAGTAACTGGCAGCAATTTACATGCAGGTTGCCTTTGTGCACAAAGGCAATTTGCATTTCAAGTGCTGCCAGTTACTGGACTTTTTTTTGTAGTGTTATGTAATTGCAATTACATGAATTTTTGTTATTAGCATTGAGAAGGTGGTGATTGTTTCAAGCATTGTTTGAAAAAATTTAAATAGAAATCTTCCAAAATTCTGAATAGACAGAGATGCATTTGTTAAAGAAAACTTGAGGAAAATAAATTAGTTATAATAATAAGGTTTTGCTTTAAAAATTCAAGTGAGGCATTAAAGTGATGTTGCTGCTGCATATTTCCCAAAAGGCCAACGTTGAATGTGAGCTCATCTAAGTGTCTCCTCTGGGAGGGTAAGCGCATGTACCACGTACAAAAGTTATTCTCTCCCTCAGGGAGAGGCTTAACCCCAAAGTGTGTACCTTTTCATGAGAGGATGAGGTTTCAGGCCTTGAAAATTATACTTTTTGAATTAAAAAATCCATCAAGAAAAGTGCCAACATTTTTTGTATTGAAAAAAAAGTAAATAACACATGAAAGCCATCTTGTCCAGCAACCTACTAATCCTGAAAACTGTAGCTAATTTTATCCCGCCACAGTGGCTGGTCAAAGAATTGGAGAAAAAGTAAAATGTTCAATTTTCTTTTTTAAAATATATGAGTTTTATTAGTTTGCACATCCAAAAGCAAGGTTAGAAGCCCTAACAAGGTTGGATAAACAAAATTCACTCCATATGAATTTATAAAGTGCAAAATAGTTGTGAAGAATTTTTTTTTAGCAATAAGATCTCAATTAGAATATCATGAAGAAGACAAGCCACAGAACCAATGTTTTTTGATCCTTGGGAAATATGGTACCTCGAAACATCAAGGCAATGGGAGAGGAGCATCTCAAGTGCCAACTGGAAGAATTCACCACCCGTACCTTGTTGAAATTTCAGTCTGGTATAGTGACTGTCACATGTCAAAGTTCTAAATCCTCAATTCAATTTAGTAGTTTTATAATATATTAGTTATATA
>KN362321.1:3079-13982 GCA_000785685.1 Uromyces viciae-fabae
CGTTTTAGAGGATGGTGGTCGCCCAAATTTTGTTTTGCTTTCAGTGCCAAAACAAACATCATAGTTTTTCCCAGTTTTGAGCCAGTTAACAAGTATGAGGTGATCCTCCTTCTTCAGTTGGCCAGATGATTTTGCATTTGTTGGATTAGATTGAGTTGCTTGTGGAGTGATGGGTTGCTTGTTGGGGGATGCTGATGTCTTTTGGGGGGGAGGTTGATCTTCAATATTGGTTTGACGGTTTCTTGTTGATTTTCTTTTGGCAGGCATTGGATACAGATTGGAAATGAGGTTGGAAAATGTGTTGAAAAGTTTGTTGATGGTTGTGGAGTGCTTTCGATGAAGTGTGAAGGTTTGTGCTGGGTTGCTGACGTGGAATTGAAAGTGGTGACCTTTTATATTTTTTTCCAAACAATTGATTGTTTAGGTGTTAATTTTGATACGTCCAGGGTGAAATAATTAATTGTTTTCAAAAAAAACGGCGGATTTGAAATGACAAATTTGGTTGAAATCCGCCATTAATTTCGCGGATCTCAAACTAACTTTGATACTCCCTAATTGAAATAATTAATTGTTTTCAAAAAAAAACGGCGGATTTGAAATGGCAAATTTGGTTGAAATATGCCATTAATTTTGCGGATTTCAAACTAACTTTGATACCCCCTAATATCAACAAAACTCACTTTATATCAGATTTTTCTAACTGAAATTATGTCCATGGGCCAAACAGTTGCATCAGACATGAAAATGTGATATAAAATCACATGTGTTGATATTAAATAGGTTGAGTAGATGAAATGTCTGTTTTTTAGATCTAATATCATGTTAGGTAGATCTAATGTCATTTAAGGTAGATAGAATGCCAGTTTTGTCTGATATAATATCAGATTTTTCCAACTGATATAACACCAGTTGTATGAATCTGATACAATCATACTGGCAGTGCCTGGAGGCAATCAGATGTTGTGAGGTGCCCCTTGCGACATTGGTAGTAATAAACTCACTGCACCAGGTGTTGTTTTAGACACCTGGTGCAGTGAATAAAACCACACCCCCAAAGGTGTTGTTTCAGTACTTGGCACACCTCAGGGGGTGTTGTTTTAGTACTACAAAAAAAAAAAAGGTAGAAACAACAGAAACAACAGAAAAAAAAAAGAGAAAAAAAAGAAGACTAAAAGGAAAGAAAAAGAAAAGGAAAGTAAAGTAAAGTAAAGTAAAGAGAAAAAAAAGAAGAAAAATAATGAAAAAAATAATGAAAAAAAATAATAAATAAAAAAAAAAGAAAAAAAATAGGTAAAAAAATAGGTAAAAAAATAAAAAAAAAAATAAGAAAAAAATAAGAAAAAAAATAAGAAGAAAAATAAGAAGAAAAATAAGAAAGATAAGAAAAACAATGAGAAACATAATAAGAAAAAAAATAAGAAAAAAAATGAGAAAAAAAATGAGAAAAAAAATAGGAAAAAAAATAAGAAAAAAAATAAGAAAAAAAATAAGAAAAAAAATAAGAAAAAAAATAAGAAAAAAAATAAGAAAAAAAATAAGAAAAAAAATAAGAAAAAAAATAAGAAAAAAAATAAGAAAAAAAATAAGAAAAAAAATAAGAAAAAAAATAAGAAAAAAAATAAGAAAAAAAATAAGAAAAAAAATAAGAAAAAAAATAAGAAAAAAAATAAGAAAAAAAATAAGAAAAAAAATAAGAAAAAAAATAAGAAAAAAAATAAGAAAAAAAATAAGAAAAAAAATAAGAAAAAAAATAAGAAAAAAAATAAGAAAAAAAATAAGAAAAAAAATAAGAAAAAAAATAAGAAAAAAAATAAGAAAAAAAATAAGAAAAAAAATAAGAAAAAAAATAAGAAAAAAAATAAGAAAAAAAATAAGAAAAAAAATAAGAAAAAAAATAAGAAAAAAAATAAGAAAAAAAATAAGAAAAAAAATAAGAAAAAAAATAAGAAAAAAAATAAGAAAAAAAATAAGAAAAAAAATAAGAAAAAAAATAAGAAAAAAAATAAGAAAAAAAATAAGAAAAAAAATAAGAAAAAAAATAAGAAAAAAAATAAGAAAAAAAATAAGAAAAAAAATAAGAAAAAAAATAAGGAAAAAAATAAGGAAAAAAATAAGAAAAAAAATAAGAAAAAAAATAAGAAAAAAAATAAGAAAAAAAATAAGAAAAAAAATAAGAAAAAAAATAAGAAAAAAAATAAGAAAAAAAATAAGAAAAAAAATAAGAAAAAAAATAAGAAAAAAAATAAGAAAAAAAATAAGAAAAAAAATAAGAAAAAAAATAAGAAAAAAAATAAGAAAAAAAATAGGAAAAAAAATAAGAAAAAAAATAAGAAAAAAAATAAGGAAAAAAAATAAGAAAAAAAATAAAATAAAAATAAGAAAAAAAATAAGAAAAAAAAAAACAAGAAAAAAAGATAAGGAAAAAATAAGAAAAAAAGATAAGAGAAAAGAAAAAACAAAACATTATTACCAAGAAAAGAAAAATAAATCAAAAAAGAAATAATGAATGAAGAATTAAATGAAAGAATGACTTAAAAAAAATAAGGAAACAAAAGAAATAAGAAGAGAAAGAAAAGAATAATAAAACATGACATAAAAGAGAAAAATAAAGACATTGAAATAGAAAAATAAAATATAATGATTCTTGGTTTTTTTTTCTCTTTTTTTCTGCTTTTTTTCTCTTTTTTTTCTCTTTGTTTTGTTCCTTTTTTTTCTCTTTTTTTTTTCTCTTTTTTTCCTCTTCTTTTTTTGTTTTTTCTTTCTAACTTCTGTTTTTTATTTTTTATTTATTTTTTCCTTTGGTAATGATGGTTTCTTTTTTTCTTTTTTTTTTTTTTGATTTCTTTACTTTGTTTTTACTTTTTCTTTTCCTCTCCTTTTCTTTTTTTCCTCCTTTTTTTTTATGGTTTTTTTTTTCCTTTTTTCTTTCTGTATTTTCTTTCTGTTTTTGCCTTGTTTTTTCTTTCTTTTTCTTTTTCCTTTTCTTTTTCCTTTTTTTCCCCTCTTTTTTTTTGTATTTTTTTGTTTTTTTATTTCCCTTTTTTTGTAAATTTTTTTTCTAAAACAACACCCTTGTGGGGAAGTTGTTGACTAAAACAACACCCCGGCAGCGTTTTTTTTTATTTGTTTGCAGGGTGTCTGATAAAACACCCCCTGGAGGGTGAAAATTACTAAAACGACACCCCACGCGGTCATTCTGATGGCGGGGGTGTTGTTTTAGCACGGCCCATAAAAAAAGGGGTTTATTTTTTGCACCACCCAAAAGCTGTTGTGCACCGCCTTTTGGCGTGTGCGCGATGTTGCAGGGCCGTGGGGTTTTTCCATCTTAATCCTGGAAAACACTTCCCCGGAAAATACCCCAATTTTCTGGGTTCCAAGCCGTTAGAGCTGATGGGCGCAGTCTGTGCACCCCTCCTATCAACTCAGAAAATTATTGACCAAGCAAAAAAAGCGACTCACCTTCACAAAACTTCAAAAAAAACATAACTCAACCAAAAAAAATCCCCAAGGCAAGAAAAAAATATCAAAATTATTCTTTTCTCTCATACAAATTTAAAAAAAAAAAAAAAATTAGCTAATTTTTCTGACTTTTTTTGATTTTTTTTTCATAAAATTAATCATTACATTAATCATCTCCAGGTAAACCCCACCACCCCCTTAGCCTATTGCCACCTGATTTGTGGTGAGATTAATAGGTTCCCAAATCACTATAACTGATGAATAAAATACATTTTCTTTTTTTGTTTTCTTTTTTGTTTTTGTTTTTTTAATTATAAATTAATTCTCTGCAGGTAAGCCCCTCCACAGCCCCCAATATTTTCAAGCAATGCCACCACCCTTACAGCATGACTCCAAGACACTTGAGAGCACACCAAGAAAAAAAAACTAACCTTTTTGAAAATATTTTTTTCTTGATTTTTGTAGTAGGGATAATTCTAGGCACCCATAAACCAGGTTGAAGCCCCAAAACCAATAAGCTATAAAGTCACCTGTTTCTCTTTTACTCCCTATTCTTTCCAAAAAATAAACTAGCACCTTCAAAAAATAAACTAGCACCTTCAAAAAATAAACTAGCACCTTCAAAAGATAAACTAGCACCTTCAAAACATAAACTAGCACCTTCAAAAAATAAACTAGCACCTTCAAAAAATAAACTAGCACCTTCAAATAATAAACTAGCACCTTCAAAAAATAAACTAGCACCTTCAAATAATAAAGTAGCACCTTCAAAAAATAAACTAGCACCTTACAAAAATAAACTAGCACCTTCAATAATTACATAAGCCCATAAACTGATGCATGGTTTTCTTTTATTTTTTTTTCCCCCTTTTTTTTTGTTTTTCTCTTTTTTATTTTTCATGATTCTTTCTATGATGATACCCCAAACTCCTCTCATCCTCCAGATCACATCTGCTTTCCACTTCTATCTCTTTTTTCTTAATATTATTGGGACTTTGGTGAAGTACATCTCAGAACCAACATGTCATCAAAATCTCCTATCACTGCCCCTCAGTCTGCATCATATGAGCCAAAATGTGCCTCTGTTGAGCCTGAATTTCCCCCTCCAATTTTGGATGAAAAATTGGAGGTCCATGAACAAGAAATAGTAGTTAATGATGTGAGAAATAATAATAACTTTTAGACAATCCCAAAAGAAGAGTTGTCAGCCTGGGGATTTTGAAGCGTGGAGCAGTGGAATCAGACCTAGGAGGATAAAAGAGAAAGTAACAGGGTGAATTGATTGCATAAGATTTAAAAAGAATGATAAGTGGAGAAACAAAAATGAAAGGACTAGAAGTAGTGAAATATGATAATGAGGAAAGAGAGAGAAACCTTTTAGAAAATCCCAAAAGAAGAGTTGTCAGCCTGGGGATTTTGGAGCGTGGAGCAGTGGAATCAGACCTAGGAGGATAAAAGAGAAAGTAACAGGGTGAAGAAGATTTAAAAATAGAAAACAACTTGAGTTCTACTGAATTTTGACATTAGCATAGGTATCACAGATAAAACATATAACATGATTAATTAAATTTTCTATATAATTCCAGGAGGATAAAAGAGAAAGTAACAGGGTGAAGAAGATTTAAAAATAGAAAACAACTTGAGTACTACTGAATTTTGACATTAGCATAGGTATCACAGATAAAACATATAACATGATTAATTAAATTTTCTATATAATTCCCATAAATGAACCCAAAATTCTTCCACCCCCTCAGAATGAATATCAAACAAGGGAAGAGCTCATTGAAACCATTCAAAAATGGTCTAAAGACCATGGCTATGGGTTGGCCATTGTTAATTCTGATAACGCAAAACTTAGATATGTTTACCTGTGTGACAGATCTGGAAAATATAGAGGAGAAAAGGCAGAAGGAAAATTAGGAAATAGTGGAAAAATTATATGTTCTTGTAAATCAACTGGCAATTATTATAAAAAAGATTCATGCTGGTGTATGCAAATAAAATTC
Source organism: Uromyces viciae-fabae (assembly GCA_000785685.1). Lineage (NCBI taxonomy): Eukaryota > Fungi > Basidiomycota > Pucciniomycetes > Pucciniales > Pucciniaceae > Uromyces > Uromyces viciae-fabae. The sequence goes on from KN362321.1 coordinate 8,548, forward strand.
TCCAATAATAATCATCCACCATCCACAAATGTTTCTCAAAATCCAGTTAATTTTAAAATCCCAAAAGACCAAAAAGAGAATATTAAAAAACTCACTTAAGCAGGTCCAAAGAAATTAAAAATAAAGAATGTTTTCCTCCAATATTCTAACAATGCAATCCAACCATCACTCCAAACAATTTATAATCAGCGTACTAAGCTGAGACAAGAATCATTAGAAGGGAAAAATCCCATTGAAGCATTAGTTTTTGAGCTTAGAAATGTTAATTTGCATCATTCAATCTGGAAAAAAGATAGTCCAATTTCTTCGTTATTCATTTCTCATGCAGAATCAATTAAATTGGCTAAAGCTTTTCCTACCACTTTTCTAATGGAGCGTACTTAAAAAACAAATAAATTTAAAATGCCACCCCTTCATATTTTGGGTATTAATAAATTCAATAAATCTTTCTCTGTTTGTTTCTGTTTTATCTCTTCTGAAAAAAGAGAAAACTACATTTGGGCTCTTCAAGAATTTCTTTCTATACTTGAAAATAATCATCCTAAAGTTATAGTATCAGATAAAGAACAGGTGCTTATAAATGCTATTGAAGAAGTTTTAACAAATACACAGCACCTTTTCTGTTGATGGAATATCTCAAAAAATATTCACCTTCATTGTAGAAAATATTTCAAATCAGAAGAAGCTTGGAATAAATTTCTAAAACACTGGATCTTTTTATAGCCATCTTCTTCAAGTTCAATGTACCAGCACAGTTTTTCTCAGCTCTCTCTTGTCTGGAACATTCTCACTTCAGAATATCTCATAGAAAACTGGCTTGGTTTGAAATCAAAATTTATCCCTTATTTATGTGACCAACACTTCCACTTTGGAAATACCAGAACCTCCAGAATAGAAGGTCTACACTCATTCATCAAGTGTTTCCCCTTGTATATGTGACCAACACTTCCACTTTGGAAATACCAGAACCTCCAGAATAGAAGGTCTACACTCATACATCAAGTGTTTCATCAAAAAACATTCTGTTTCTTTTAGTGCAGTTGTGAAGAGATTTTTATAGCCATTTATAATCAAATTCATGAGCGCCACATGGAATCAACAATTCAAGCAGTAAAAACTCTTCAAGGCCTACCTTATTGTGTACTCAATCTTTAAGATAAGATTTCTAGTTTTGCAATTAGAGTAATTCATTCAAATTCAAATTCTCAAGACAAATCAACCATTTGTATTAACTACAATTATTCAACTTCTATGGGTATACCGTGCATTCATAAATTAATGGAATATTTAAGCAAAAAAAAGACCTTTGAAGTGACTGATTTTCATGAGCAATGGCATGTTAAACATCTGGTGAGAAAATATATATTTTTTTTATTGTTTTTTTCCTTTTATTTTTTTTGATAATATTTAATTAATATTTAATTGATTATATTGTACTTCTAGCAAGCTATTAAGGATGAAAGGGAAGCTCAAGAATATGATTAAAAATCTCTCAAAGAAGAAAATGAAGAAGTGTATCTTGGAGAATTATTTGAGCAGCTTCAATCTTTCAAACCTGGTGAACAAAAGTTTTATTTGTTGCAAATTAGAAAATTGTTTGAAGGAAAATATGAACTTCAAGAATTCCGAGAGCCAAGATTTGACCCAGATAAACAAGGAAGAAGTAGACCAAAAGGGGCTCCAAAAATAATTTTCATCTAATTCTCACAAATCAACTACTTCTAGTCAATGTGATCCTTGTGGATTTGAATATTCTCAGCCAAAGAGAAAAAGGGGAAGACCTTAGAATAAAGAAAATTCAAATAAACCCAAAAAAAATAATAGAAAAAGGAATCCAAGTGAGGAGATTGAAGTGGATTTGAATATTCTCAGCCAAAGAGAAAAAGGGAAAGACCTTAGAATAAAGAAAATTCAAATAAACCCAAAAAAAATAATAGAAAAAGGAATCCAAGTGAGGAGATTGAAGAAGAGGTGATTAGTAGTTCAATTTTAATTTTTCTAATGTTTTATTAAATTTATTCAGATATGGGAAAATGATCAAGTTCAAGTTCAGGTGTTGATCTTCCTGAAGATGGAATATTTTTGGAACCAATTAAAACTGTGAGTGATTTTTATTATAACGTGTTGCTCTCATTTAATTCTTCTTTTTGTTTTTTAATTTTTTTTTTTTTTGATAACATTTATTCAGATATGGGAAAATGATCAAGTTCAAGTTCAGGTGTTGATCTTCCTGAAGATGGAATCTTTTTGGAACTAATTAAAACTGTGAGTTATTTTTATTATAATGTGTTGTTCTCATTTAATTCTTCTTTTTGTTTTTTAATATTTTTTTTTTTTTTGATAACAGCGCTCAGGAAAGTTTTCATCAAAAAAGAGTATTACCAAATTCAGAGGAAAACACTGTTTCAAAAAAGCAGAAGACGGTTAAATTTGTTGAAGATGAATTTTTTTTCAAAGATGAAGGGCAAGACAATCATATTAAAATTGAATAAAATGAACATCACCTTCCATCTACAACATTCAGCTCATGCTCTCTTGAAACATCTGGAACTTCTCAAGAACTTGAATTTGAGCTTGTAAGTAATACATATTCTTTTGAATTTTTTTGATTATTGAACTGCTTAATTTATTATTTTTTTAAATTGTTTTTTTCTTAAACTACTTCATTTATTTTTTTCCTAATCAGTTTCCTCAAAGAAATTTGATCAAGCCCTTAGAGATCATCCCATATATCTCTACTATCACAGATTTTTTAACGGATGGAAACTGTGGATTCAGGTCAGCTGCTTTTTCTTTGGGGAGGTCTCCAGATGAATGGGTAAATTTTAGAAAGGAAATGATGAAGGAGCTGGACAACGTGGATTCAACTTTTCAAAACACAAATTTCCTGGAAAAATGTTTTGGTAAGACTTTGAAATATCTTAGGTTTAGATTATATCATTCTTCTGGACCATGCACTGTCAAATTTTGGATGGAGTTCCCCACACATGGCTACATATTAGTGGACACATATAAACAGCCTGTGGTAGTGTTTGCAAAAGGAGGATCCTGCACTTAACTTCCCCTTAGTTATCCACCCAATGATCACACTCACATCTGTTTATTATTTATTTCTGAATATTGTCATGTGGCCCACTTCAAGTTTAAATACACAGAAGAAACTTGGCCTTTTCCAAATCTGGATGCTTTTTGCAAAGCCTTGGAAAGAAAAAAATCATAAAAATAGATTGACATATCAAAATCTATTTCCAAATAGGCGGGCAACAAGAACAAAATATTGTTGTAATAGAATTAGAATGATAATTAATTTTGTTTGATTTTTTAATTATTATTTGAGTATCATACTATTTTCTATGATTTTTTATTTTTAATTTTAGTGAAATTTAAAAACAAAAAACAAAACAACAAAAAAATTTATACCAAAAAAATCCTTTGAATTTATCTGATCATGGATATCTTTTTCTTTTTTTTCAAAAAAAATGTTTTGGAGGTGTGAAAAAAATTTGTTTTTATTTTTATTTTTTTATTTTGGTGAAATTTCAAAATTGATTTTTTTATAATTCAACTATGGGGAAAAATAGCTCAAAGATTCCAAAAAAAGATTGCAGTGCCCAATTATTTTTGAACAAAATCTTGCAGGTGGGAAAAATCACCAAAAAAAGGTGGTGTGTTTCAGGAAAAGGCGGTGCACAGTGTTTCTTTTTAAGAGGGTATTTGTTAAAACTAAATAGATGCAAAAAAGGGGATTCTTGAGCTGATTACAAAAAATGAAGTCCTTTTTTTTCATTTTTTTTTTTGGTGGTGTAAAAAATAAAACAAAAAAGGCAGTGTTTTCCAGGAAAACCACCTTTTTTGTGCACTTCCCTGCAACTTTGCAAACTCATCAAAAGGTGGTTTGTGACAGGATTTTGGTGGTGCAAAAAATGACCCCCTAAGAAAATTCATATAAATTTTAGCTCATAATTTCAACTGAAATGCTCCACCAGGACTCAAAACTGGTTTTACTAACTCCAGGTGCCTGATTTAACATCAAGCTTCAAAGTGTGAGCTTCCAGATTCAAATTGTGAAATTGGTAAGTTTTACTTTTAATTCTTCATTAATAACAACCAAAATGAAATTAGAGGGGCTGGAATCATCAAATCTCACCCAGGCCAATTATTTTTGTGGCTAGAATCCAAAAAAGCTCCCTTTTCCTTTCATTAATGTGTCCCACAACTCTGGCCTGGACTCCCTGATTCCTCAGGTTGACCCTCTTTTCTGGCGGGGTAAGATCCCCTTCTCTTCCTCCAAAATTCTTTGCTTTGTTAAAAGACGTGTTTTGGATGAAGAAAATCTTGTACTGTGTGATCAAGCCAATCAAACTGCTTGGAAGCCGGTTTAGAATGTTGGCTGCCCCCATGTAAGCTATACCCCAGAAAGATTGCACAAGATTTCTGTTGAACAGTGAGGACCAGGTGCCTTTTTTCCAACCATTAAATTATGAGGACTGGTTTTGGCCCCACCCAAAAACTTCCCTGCACCTCCTTTTGACTTCCAGAGGACGTCCAGCATTATTTTGTTTTTTCAAATATTTTTTAAAAATGCTTCTAAAGGTTCTAAAAAAAATTCATCCTTGTGAGCCCCCTTGCTACATATTCAGAGCTTTTTAGCTCAAATAAAAACATTGAAGTATTACTTATTTAGGGACTACACTAAATCAAATAAAAAATAAAATAAAATAGCTAATGTGGGAAATATGGGATAAAGGTTTTATCACATGTATTTCCATCCTATGGGAATGTAGGATTAAATTTCAATCCATGGGGAAGCAAAAAAAGTTGCTTTTATGTTTACTTTTGCAAAAACTGGTGCATGTACCAAAATTGTGCAAAAGTAAATGTAAAAGTAATTTTTTTTGCTTACGCATGGATAAAAATTTTATCCCAAATTCCAATAGGGTGTAAATACATGTTATAAAATTTTAAGCCCATATTTCCCGCATTAACTATTTTTTTTTCATTTTTTATTTGATTTGGGGTACTCCATAAATAAGGAGTGCTTCAGTGTTTTCTTTTGCACTGAAAATTTCAGTATATAAAGCAGAGGGGCTCAGAAGGATTCCAAATTTTGTTTGGAAATTTTAGAACCTTTAGAAGAATTTTTAAAAAATATTTGAAAAAGCAAAAAATGCTGGACATCCTCTGGAAGTCAAAAGGAGGCGCAGGGAAGTTTTTTGGGCGGTTCCAAAACCAGTCCCCTAAATTATACTGCTTGCCCATGAGAAACTTCAGAAAAATGAAGTTAATAATTTTTTTTTTTTTAATAAAACAGTTTTATCTTTTATGTACAACTTTTATAATTATAATAAGCAAAATTTATGATAAAAAGAAAATTTAAATACCTGAAGGCAGAACTGTAACTTTATGATAATAGATAATTGATAAGAATAATAAAA
>JNCO01005592.1:0-13974 GCA_000785685.1 Uromyces viciae-fabae
AGTTTAGTATTATAAAATAATGAAATAAAAATCATTGATTCAGAAGAACTCTTCTCTTCTCTCCTGAGTCAATCCTAGTGAAATATCACTTTTATCTCCTCCTCCTTCCTTCTAAATCAGTCACAATCTTCTTGTCCTTACCCAGTCAGTCAAGCATTTGGCTGTTTGGTTAAATTTCCTCCAAAAATTCTTATTCTTAAGTCAAAAATTCAACAGGCTTAAGCAACAAAAAAGAGAATCCTTAATGAGATTCTAAACAGAGAGATACTAAAATCTTGAGTTGGGAGATGAAAGTCAGGTCAAATTGATTGGTGTTGAGTAAGAAAAACCTGATTAATTTACTAGTTTTAGACTCTTCTGAGATGTTGACTTTGAAGGATTGATTTCTTTCTTAAGAGGTTGGTGAGCAGATATTTTAAGCTGACTACAGACAGGGATGAAATTTGAAGATGAGGGATAATATAGGAGAAGGGAGCCCCCTGGCTATTTTACAAGCCACAAAAAACTCAACAAGTTGGATTCTCTGAACTGTTAATTTCTTCCATGTTCATTCTGCTGATAGTTTATGTTTTATTTCTCTTAAATGCTGGCCCAGACAACAGACTCAGGACCTAAAAACAACACAATGGCAATGTGCATGTACTCCCTTCTCAATTACATCAGTCTTTCACTTGAATCTAATAATGCATGTGCAATGCTAATGCATGTGCAATGCTTTTGCCACAAGCTCTCTTTAATTGTAAATGCTGGCCTGAAGGCCTTATCACTCAAGTTCCTACCTACAAGGAAAGAAAAAGGAGTCAATTTTAGTTTTTTTTCCAGTCCTTGGTCAAGTGGCTGAACTAGAGGAAGAACCATGTGAATATGAAGAGTCTCAGTCACATTTGGTACACCCTGAAATTACGGATGCTGACACTGGATTTGAAAGTGAATATGGAAATAGAGATGCAGAGAAAGATGAAAATCAGTATGACATCATTAGTGAAAGCAATGATGACCCCAAGAAAAACACCTATTCTTCAAGAATTTCAATAAACCTGGATGTAAAGCCAACCAATATTCTTGAATTAACTGAAAAGGTGAGTGACCCAGTCCCAATAGCATGGATATTTTATTCTTTGCTCATCAGTTATTTTTTTTATTCTTCAGCTTGATGTGGTTATCAAACAGATCATTCTGTTGGCAGCTCAGAGATCTCATTTTAAATAAACTGCTGAAAAATTTTTTATTTTTCAGCTTGATGTGGTTATCAAACAGATCATTCTGTTGGCAGCTCAGAGATCTCATTTTAAATAAACTGCTGAAAAATTGAAGGTTCCTGTGAGCCCACCAATTTCTAGCTATGGTATTTGATGGAATATCAGATACCAGGGCTACCAGAAAGCAATCAATGCAAATAAGGTCATAGACCACATACTTAAAGAAGACCAGGAACAGAATAAAGCTGGGATTTTTCCCAACTTTCTATTCTTGCCTTGTGATTGGAAATAAATAGATAATCTCAATGCTGAGCTTGAGGTAAGCTTTGACTTTCCAATGTTGATTGAATTTCAAGCTTAAATTTATTGTTAATTATTATTTTTGAATATGACTGCTCACATGGAAGGCGATTCATCAACTGGGGCTCATGTCCTCCCCAAATATTTGGAGCTTAAAGAGAGCCTCAAGGAGAAGATCAATCAGTCACTTGAAAAAGACTCCCTTTAACCAATGTACCACACAATTCTGAAGCAATTTGATAAGTATTTGGCTGAAGCAATGCAGTTTGAAACTCTGCTCATTGCCAAAATGATGTACCTGTGCTTCAGAATGCAACTCTTCAAACTTGTCTTTGGGACCAAAATCCCCAAAGTAACCCGATTTCTGTCTTTGATCACTTGAGAATTCCAGAAAATCAAAGCGCAACAGAAAAAAAAAAACTTGTATCCCTGGGAATTCCAACAATGGTGCCCCACTTGCTAAGAATAAACTTCTCAATTATCCACAATTTCTGTCTTTGATCACTTGAGAATTCCAGAAAATCAAAGCGCAACAGAAAAAAAAAACTTGTATCCCTGGGAATTCCAACAATGGTGCCCCACTTGCTAAGAATAAACTTCTCAATTATCCACCACAAACTCAGTCCCTCAGGTTGCGCCTGGCCTCTCGTAATACAGTTTAACCAGAAGCTCAGGATAACAAAATATATGCCTACCTTGAGACAAACCTATGCTTCATAGATGGTAAAATGGAAGATAAAAATACTTCTCTTGTGTGGTGGACGGTATGATTTTCATCTTTCATTATCACCTCAATCTCAATGGCAGAATCATATTAATTCTATACTGAACTTGTACAAACAGGCAAACCAAGAATCCTACCCAACCCTTGCAGTCATGGCCCAAGCTTATCTAAGAACCCCAGGTAGATCATGTTTTGTCAAGAGGTTATTCTCAGCAGCCACCAATGTGTGCTCAAACAACCAAGGTTGCTAGCTACCATCAACCATGTGCTGCTTGGCAGGCAGTCTTATGTGACTTTGGCAGGAAATTTCTCTCAAAGGAGAATTCAACAAGGCTGGTAAGGTTCTGGATAGCTTGCTCCCCAAGGGGAAATAGTTATTTCTCTAAAAAAAAAATTATATAGTAAAAGAAAGAAAAATAAAAGGAAAAGAAAAAAAATGTTTCTATAGTCAAAACAAAGTCTCTTTTCTCTCTTCTTTAAAAATTAAATGTTATCTGCCTTAAAAAAATCTTTTCTATCTTTTTAGAATAAAAATTAAAATGTCAAAAAAAAAATCTTTTCTCTCTTCTTCAAAATAAAAAAATTTAAAAAAAACCCCTTTTCTTTCTTCTTTAAATAATGAATAAAAAAAGTTTATCTACCGTTATCTGCATTATCCCTGTGATGTTATCGGCTGTTGCTTTTTGTATTGTATGCTAATCTAGTTATTTTAATGTGCCCAAAAATAATGAAAAAATCAAAGGGAATTATTGTACCTCCAACACGTTATGGTTATGGGTAGTGATACCACTATGTAAACACAATACTTGAATGTTACGCTGCGGTAACCGTAGCATAACTAACCATCATTGATCCTAGCAGAAGTTGACCCAGAAATAATTGGCAACAATAAAGAGGCCATCTTTATATTTCACGATGAGTCTACAGTGCACGCACCAGAAAAGACTTGACTCGCCTGGCTGCTTCCAGGACCAAGCAAGCTTCAATCAAATAATTCTGGTTTCTTAATACCCATGTCTTATTTTATTCTTGATAAAACTGCTTGGCTCAAGTTATCAACTGATAAATTCATGAAATCATACAATCTCAACATGGAATCAGAAAGAAATCCAATTCACATTATGCCGCTGCAGTCATATATCCTGGCACCACTGATGATAAATGCTGGGACATGGACCAACTTTCCCATCAAGTTTCTACCAAGGCCATCCCAATATTTGAAGCACTCCACCCAAACTCACAGGCAGTCTTTATCTTTGATTTTTCATCTGCTCATAGAGCATACACAAAGTCAGCCCTCCAAGTCCAAAGCATGAGCCTCAATCCCAGTGGAAAGCAGTCCGTTCTTACAGACAGTCTTATTCCAACTGATGATCCTCACATAGATTTCCATCTGCACAAAAATCCCCAAACATTCAGGTTCAATGATTCATCAATCTTTAGAGAAAACCCATTCCATTTCTACCATCAATCTTTAGAGCAAACCCATTCCATTTCTACCATAAATCTTTAGAGCAAACCCATTCCATTTCTACAAGATTTTAGTTTCACTCCAAAAAACACTCCTTTTTTTCTTTGTGCAGTGTCCTATCAATTTTTTTTGCCTTATTCAACCTACCACTAAATACACTGCTTATTTCAATACATTGAGTGTATTATAATTTGTCATCAGCCAAGTTCAATGCATGTGAATCATGTTAATTTTTCATAATTTGACTATTTGTAATTTTTTGTTTACACTTGATGATGCTCATAAACAACATCATGTCTTAAATCAATATTAACACTGAAACCTCAGAAAATCTCTCAACCTTTTTAGAATTTAAATTATGGTTACTCAAATAACAGCAGTATAGTGCACTTACTTTTACATACTAGAATTACCACAGTTCACAATGTGAAATCAATCTATCAATCTGCACTAAAAAACAATAAAATGGAAAATAAGTAAATAAAACTATCAAATCAATATGTTAGAGTAAAAATCAGCTTAAAGTCTCATTTTTAGTAGTGGATTATTCCTCATAATATTAGTACAACCAAAGTGTGCAATGTGAAATTGGATTGAATTTTTTAAAAAAAAAGGAAGGAAAAAAAAAAAAAAAAAAAAACACAAACACATCATGATTTTTTTTTTTTTTCAACAAAACACCGTGTGAAACAGATGCAGGGGTCTCATCATCACCAATAGAAGTTTTGAAATCACTAGAATATTGAAACAATATCAATTCTGCAACAGATGCAACTGGGACGCACGTCATTTGGACACTAGCACGGGATTACTTGCTAGCTATGATCACTATAAAGGCCATCTGTGGAATCACTCAAGAGATGCCTCCAATCATCACTCAAGTGACCCTACCTCATGGCCAGCACTCCAGCTTATTTTCTTTACCATCAGCATAGCTACAACCTGCGCTCATCTTGCCCTACATCCGCCAACTTCAATCCTTCATTCTCCAATCAAAATTATTATGGTGACATCAAAAATATCACCTGCTGTGAAGAAAGTAGGGTGCCATGTCACCAGCACACTCCCTCCTCTTCAGTCCCTTGCACTCAATCCAAGTCAAATCATAATCTACCCTTGGTTCATTCCATTTTGGCTCATTATCTAGCACCTTGATCACCGCTTGGACCTGAGAATACCCCATGCAAGCCTCCACTCAAGCCCACTCACAAGCCTCATCCAGTTCCCCCAATACCAATCCATCATCTTACCAATTCAACCCCTTGTCACATGTAAACCTTAGACCCTCCTCTTCCATGGGTGAATCACACACATTTGATACCATCTTGGCCGACCTCAAAAGTTAGTATCTCTTATCTCATTGAAATGAATTGAATCAAGAGAATATTTTTCCAACTGACCAAAATCAGAGCGGGCAAACGTGGCCAAGCATCCAAGCTCATCATTGATCAAGCGCCAATCCAAATCTGAATCGACGACTCAACATCCCTCAAACTCCTCAACTTACTCCTTGAGCAAGGTTCTAACTGCCAGTCATGCATCCACAGCACACAGCTGCCTCCTTTGCTTGATCAGGCATCCACTTCTGGTCATTTACCCCCCACCTCCCCTTGCACATAAAATTTTACACCTCAGAAGAATTGGTAGCCTCATGAGAAAGTGGCACAACCACATTCTACAAATTTGGAAGTTGGTTTTTTCAGCTAATCATTATAAACTATGCTGATTGATTAAATATTTGAACAGACCCTGAACTATTCCAACAGTCCACTCATCCTCTTATTGCAAATCACATCATCAATAGTGACCAAATTCGAAAATTCTTGCTGCACCATGTCCCAGTCAACCCTATGGCTAAGCTTGCAATTTTATTCAGCAAGCTGTTAAACCCCAATAAATTTCCTGGTGGATAAATTGTCAAAGAATCCCTCTTGATTTCTGGCAGGCCCAGATCTGAAAAGGTTACACCAGATCTCGGGTCAAAATTTAAATATTTTTGAGTTTTTTACAATAGAGTTACTGAGCTATGTGTATTCATCTGATTCTTTGACTCAACATCCCCTTGTGATTTTAGCATGTTTCCTGTGTGAAGGGGTACAAGGGCTCCTCTCTGGGCCTTTCAACAGTCAGGATTTTCCTCTGGTGCTTGCAGCTCATCTTCTTTTTCTAAAAAGCAAACAGTATTTTTGTCTTTTTGTATAATGTTTTTTCCATTTTACTAAGTTTTTTTTTTTTTTAGCCTCTCCACATAGTCCTGAGGATTTGTGGTCCTCAACATAAACACTCATCAGAGAAAAAATTTCTTGCACGTTAGAGAGTGACCCCCCTAATGTCCTAATGTGGTGTTTCCCCGGACGGAATTTACTGTTGGATTTCTAGTGACTAAAAGATTAAATCCATTGATCTAAATTATCTCTTATTAAATACTACTATACTAAAACTCTATAACTATACTTATATACTCTTACTATCTATAAACTATACTCAACTCTAACTACTCAAAATTCTATACTAAAATCAATCTTATTTGTGCCTATTAGCTTCTCCAACTTCAGGCTGTTGGTCAATTCATTGATGTCAATAGGGTCCTGTACTAGTTTAGCTTCTTGAGTCACCAATAACTTCTTCTTTGATTTCTTTCTTATTCTTTTATAAATTATTGGTTGTTATTTATTTTATTGTCTGATTATGTAAGCAGACCCTATAAATAGGCTGCTTTCTTATTTGAAATAAATCATCAAGTCAATCTCTTTCATTAAACTCTTCTTCTTTAGCTCAGTCAGAGCTTTCGGCTTTTTCCCATAAATATTGAGCCCAATATTTCTCATTTACAACATGCCTGGCCCACAAATTTCTACTTTACTGGCTATCCCATACTCAGGAGCCAGTACCTTGGATCATCCCCCATGGAGAAAAATTGCCTCCAACTCTGAATTTAGAATTAATAACTATCCTCCAATAAACAACTCTACCAACCCTCTTCCATAGCTTGAAATATCCAATGCACATTTTTAACTCATCCATCACCACCTCTTTTTGCTTTTTTTCATTGCATTTTATTTTTATTTTTAAATTTCAAGTTTTTTTACTTTGCTGTCATGGCTGATACCAATATCACCAGTACCAAAAGTGGTTGTGGTTGAACTTGTAAGGATAACTCTTCTGACCATGCATCCTAATTGTCCCTTCCTGGTAATTTCCATTATTCTTCAACCTCCATCAACTTTGACTGATCTTTTTTTTTCACCTCTATTAGGTTCTGTCCTTGGCTTCAAGCAGTTTCTGATATTCAACTTCAAATAAATTACCTTTGAAATGTACTCACAAACTCAAGCGTTCACAGACGCAGCCCTCTTCCCTTTTCAAGATGAAAGTTGCCCCCAGTCTAACCTGCTCACATCCTTAAAAAGCAGACTTGTTCAATGTTCTGGACAAGCTCCCTGACATCCCTTTCCCCCCTTTCATCTTCCCATCCTTAATTGATTCATTTTCCCAACTCTTGCCACTGTATATAGAAGCTGATGATGCTCCCCTCCCGGATGGGCTTTTTGTACTCCCCATTGTTGTTGGAAATGAACTTGGTCTACCATCTCAGGTGGCCAAAAATATAACATCACTAGGTACATCCTTACCATTACATTTTCTTATTTTTATTTTTTCTTTCAAGATCCCGACTTCATGTTGCTCGATCAGAGCCCTTTTTTTGCATCTGGCCATCAACCCAATTCTCATCTCTACAAAGAGCCTCCCTCCCCGGCTACTACCAAAACATGCACTCCTGGCCAAAGCCCTCAGGCTGTGCCAATCATCAATGAAAAAACCCTTGATTGGTTTTGACAATGATGGACTCAACTCCTCCGGGCTTCAATCTCCAGCACCTACAACCAGAACAATAACAAAGTTCAATCTCACCTTGAGTTTTTACCTTTCAATCTGGTTGAAATCATCACACTTTTCCAGTTGATGAAAAATGGTGAACTGCCTCCAAATCCTCACTCCATACCCTTACTTTCAGCTTTCATCCTCCAAGGCCTCCCTGGACTTATCCGGGTTGGGAAGGCTTTCAAACTTGGCATGACTCATTTGTTGTACTCACAAAATATACCAATTTCCTTCAGGATACATGTGGCAATCCTCCCCATGAAGCTATCTTCATCTCCACAACCCGGCTCATCTCCCATTTTATCCTTGGTATCATTTTGCTAGACATCAAAGCTCTTGCTTGATTCCTGGGAATGGATTACACCCAATTCTGGTTTGAAAAATTGGACAATCTGATCCCTTACCCCAACTGGCAAGAGGTCCGTGATTGTTAACTGATGCCAGGTTAAATCAAATTCATTCTAGATGGCTTGGAGCCCATTCTCCCCCTCAACCATCCCCCCACACTGCAAGGATGATTGTATCAAATTCCCAAATCTGACATTAAATCAGACAAAAAAATTTGATATTATATCAGGCAAAACCAGCATTGTATCTACTAGAGCTGATATTAAATCTACCAAAAATGATATTATATCTATCATAGAGGATATTGTATCAACTCAACCTATTTAGTATCAACATAAATGACTTCATATCAGATTTTTCTATCTGACATTATGTCCATGGGCCAAACAGTTGCATCAGACATAAAAATGTGATATAAAATCACAGGTGTTGATATTAAATAGGTTGAGTAGATGAAATGTCTGTTTTTTTAGATTTAATATCATGTTAGGTAGATCTAATTTCATTTAAGTTAGATACAATGCCAGTTTTGTCTGATATAATATCAGATTTTTCCAACTGATGTACAATCATAAGGGCAGTGCCAGCTGCCATTCAACTCCTCCCAGCCACCCTTCATTGGCCACCAACTTCACCGTCCCTGACAACTTAGAAGCTGAACTTACTTTATCATTAAAAACAATAACCCACAAGCTCTCCCTCACAAATCTTCCAGAAGCCACTCAGCAAGACCCAATTTTCGTGAATTTCTCCACCCTTCCTTGTGACTTGCCAGGGTACAACTGGGTGGAGTTCATTCAAGCCTGGGATTTAGTCTTAGGTGTTGATTCCAACAGAAATTGCCAGGTGATCCTCAAAGGAGGTTGATTTGCTGTGGAGGAGTTAATATGGTGTTTTCTTTGACTTGCACCCATTTTCCCCAATGACAAATCTTTTTGGGGTGTGCTAAAAAAACACCCCTGGTTTACTAACACAACACCCTGGCTGTTGGTACAACAGCCAGGGGTGTTGTTTTAGTTAATTTTCACTTGTGGGGTGTTGTTTTAGACACCCTGGGAAAAAAGTAAAAAAACCGCCACAGGGGTGTTGTTTTAGAAAAAAACAAAAAAAAAGAAAAAAAGTTAAAAATAAATAAAAAAAACAGGGAAAATAAAAGAAGAGAAAAGAAGATCAAAGAAGAAAAAAGAAGCAAAAAGAAGAGAAAAGAAGATAAATAAAGAGAAAAGATAAAAGAATAAAAAAAAAAAACCAGAAAAAAATAAAGAAACTAAATGAGGAGGAAAAAAAAAATAGTAAAAAAAAAAAAAGAGAGAATAAAAGAAAGAAGAGAAAGAAAGAAAAAAAGAAAAAAAGAGAGAGATAAAAGGAAAAAAAGAAGAGTGAAAAAAATAGGAAAAAAGAGAAAGAAGAAAAAAAAGAAAAAAAAGAAAAAAAAGAAAAAAAAGAAAAAAAAGAAAAAAAAGAAAAAAAAGAAAAAAGAAAAAAAAAAGAAAAAAAAAAGAAAAAAAAAAGAAAAAAAAAAGAAAAAAAAAAGAAAAAAAAAAGAAAAAAAAAAGAAAAAAAAAAGAAAAAAAAAAGAAAAAAAAAAGAAAAAAAAAAGAAAAAAAAAAGAAAAAAAAAAGAAAAAAAAAAGAAAAAAAAAAGAAAAAAAAAAGAAAAAAAAAAGAAAAAAAAAAGAAAAAAAAAAGAAAAAAAAAAGAAAAAAAAAAGAAAAATGAAGAAAAAGATGAAAAAAAAGATGAAAAAAAAGATGAAAAAAAAGATGAAAAAAAAGATGAAAAAAAAGATGAAAAAAAAAGAAGAAAAAAAAGAAGAAAAAAAAGGAGAAAAAAAAGAAGAAGAAAAAGAAGAAGAAAAAGAAGAAAAAACAGAAGAAAAGGGAGAAGAAAAAGAAGAAGAAAAAGAAGAAGAAGAAAAAGAAGAAGAAGAAAAAGAAGAAGAAAAAGAAGAAGAAAAAGAAGAAGAAAAAGAAGAAGAAAAAGAATAAGAAGAAGAAGAAAAAGAAGAAGAAAAAGAAGAAGAAGAAGAAGAAGAAGAAGAAGAAGAAGAAGAAGAAGAAAAAGAAGAAAAAGAAGAAGAAAAAAAGGAAGAAAAAGAAGACAAAGAAAAGGAAGAAAGAAAAGAAGATGAAAAGAAAAATGAGAAAAAAATAAGAGAAAAATAAGAGAAAAAAAAAGAAAAAAATTTAATGCTTTGTTTTCTTGTTTCTGTCTTCTGTCTTCTTTTTTCTCTTTTGTTTTATGCTGTATGGTTCTTTTCTTTTTACTCATTTGTTTTATTCTTTATGGTTATTTTCTTCTCATTCTTTTATTTTCATTACTATTATTATTTTTTTGCTTGTTTTTTTCTTTTTTCTTTTTATTTGTTATTTTTATTTTTCTGTTCTTATTTTTCCTTCTTCTTTCTTTCATCTTTTTTATTCTACTTTTTATTCTTTTTTTATTTTATTTTTCCTTTTTTCTTTTTTATGCTTTTCTCTTTTATCTTCTTCTTTTTTTTCCTCATTTGTTTTCTTTTTTATTTTCCTTTTTGTTTTCATCTTTATTTTTTCTTTTTCTTTTTTTTTTCTTTTACTGACCAAGCAGTAAGTTGTCATCTCTTAAGTTGAATCAATCACAATAGCTTTTCACAAAATGTGACAAGTTATTTATTTTTTCACCTTTTATGTAGGTCAGGCCCAAACAATTGAAATGATGGCACTTTTTTACTCTGTATATGTTCTTGTGTTTTCTTCAACTCACACCCATTTTCCCTAATGCCCAATCTCTTTTGGCCAATTGACTTGGTGTTTTCAATGACTTTCTGACCAGTAAGTCAACATCTCTTCACTTGAATCAATCACAATATTCTTTCAAGAAATGGGACAAGATTGATTTTTTTCACCTTTTATGTAGGTCATGCTTGAAAAATGGAAATGTTGACACTCCTTACTACTTGCTTTTTTCTTTCTTATTATTTTATCAATTTTTTTTAAATCTCTGGTAGGACTTTTCTATGTTTTTTGAATGTTAATAAAAGGTTTAATTACCTCAATTCAAAAGGGTTGGATTTTGTTTGCTGCTTTTTGTTATTATTGTTTTCTTTGCTTTGTTTCTTTAGCCCCCAATGGTGTATACCAAAAAAGTTTATTACATAAAAATTTGTTAGCAGAAAATCTTGACTTCACTTCCTTGAATTAGTACTACTAGTCTGCCAGATGTGAAATAAATTTAGCTCTGGAATAAAAAAAAAGCTACAAAGAAAATTATCAATGAGTGTTTTTGAGATGTTTAAAATGAAAGAAATAAATATATTGATCAATCAGTAAAGATATTGATCAATCAAGATTTGTTCTGAGTTCATAGAATTTGAATAATAATAAAAACAAAAAGGAAGGATTTGTTTTAACTTTGAAACCAAGCTGTGGTGTAAATTAAGAGGTGGATGATGTTCTTGAAAATATGGGGGATTAAAAATGGTGATTAAATTGAGTCACCCGCTCAAGAAATGAAAACTTCACCAGCCAAGCTTGACAAATTGTCACTTCACCAGCCAAAGTGAGATTCTGGATTTTGGACTTTGCTTCTTCCAACTTATTCATTGACTGGCTGTTTTTTGTACATTGAAGGTTGGGAAAAAGTATCTTGAATTCACTCACTGTTGAAGCCTAGAAGCCAATATTCAGGGTTTGATTGTTGTGATCCATGCCATATCAGCAACAAAATGTTGCCAAACTGTGGGGATTCCCAAGAATGATCAATTTCAGTCATCCAGTCAAAAAATCATCACTTGAACATTCAAAGTGAGTTTCTAAACTTCTTTGGTTGTTACTTGTTCATTCACTGGGTGTACTTGGATATATTCCAGAGTGGGTAAGCTACACTGACTTTGTTGCTTGCTGGGAACTATGCACTATTATAGAGATTTTGATTCCATTGAGTCATGAAATATTGGAAAGATCCAGGGACCCAACTGTGGGGATTAAAAATGATGATTAAGGTTATTCATAAGGTAGCTAAAGTATCAATTCAACAGATCTTACAATTTATCAGGTCACCAGCCATAGTGAGGTTCTGGACTTCTTTGGTTGGGGTTTTCCATCAACTGAGTATTTTTGAATACATCTTGGGTTGGGAAGCTATCTTTATGTTACTCTTCGCAGTGAATTATTATGACTCATGCAATTTCTGCAATAATCTGGTTCCAAAAAATGGAGACTCTAAATAGTGATGAGTTCCTATCATCTGGGAAAAACATATTCACTTTTCCAGCTCAAGTTAGGATCTCAACTTCTTTGTTAGTGAAAACTGCTTCTTTTGTTTGAATATGACTTAACTTTGTTGGTGTGAATCACTGGCTCTTGCTTGAACCCACCAATCCTTTATTCTTCCCCATTCCTCCTTCAATTTTTAAACCCAAAAACTTTGTAAACATGGACCCAAATGGGAAAAGGCTCTTAAATAATGTGTATCTTTGTGGACTGAATCTCTTAAACTCCTTTAATTATATTTTTTCTTTTTTCTTTTTTATTATTGTATTTTTCTTACAATTGATATGAGTAATGTTTCATAATTATGAATTCAGATCTTTTTTCTTTTTTATTATTGTATTTTTCTTACAATTGATATGAGTAATGTTTCATAATTATGAATTCAGAAAATGAATTTCTGAGTATTGTAAAAAATTTTGAGTATTAAGTATTGAGTTGTTTTATATATTGAAGTTACATATTTTTAAGTCTTTTTAAGCATCAAATTTTTGAGCTTATAATCTTTTGACATTATAAATTTTGAACTGGAGATGTGCTGAACTAAAAATTTTGAACTTATAATTTTGAGCTTATCATTTTTTGAACTTGTTCATTGCAAACTAAGAGAATTAAATTTTTGCACTTTTTGATATATAATTTTTAAACTTATAAATTTTGAACTTGTGATTGGTTGAGAGTTCACAAATCAGGATTCCCATCATTTTTTCAGGATTCTAAAAATTTTTAGGTGTGAGTAATTTATTTCTTGGTTGTCTTTCAAGAGATGCAGAATGAGGTGCACAATTTCCGCTGCTAAGGTGTGAGTAATTTATTTCTTGGTTGTCTTTCAAGAGATGCAGAATGAGGTGCACAATTTCCGCTGCTATGGTATCTACATTATACATTCCAATATCTTGGTTTTTGTTACTGATTCATTTAATTTCTGCAAAATCATCATTTCTAACAGCCCAAACTAAAAATATCCCACATTCTGTTATTCCTTTATGATCCAAAACAATTAGGCAAAACATGGTATCAATACAATGTGGACATGGGAAGCTGGTGATGGACACCAGCCAGATGGGAGACAGATCACTACTAGCCAGTGAAATCAGGATTCTCAAAATTTTTTGGTGTGATTAATTTATTGCTTGTGTGTCTTTCAAGAGATGGGGAATGAGGTGCACAATGGTCACCACCATGATATCAGCATTCAACACGCCAATATGTTGGATTTTGTTACTGTGATTCATGTAATTTCTGCAACATCCTAATTTCTAGAAGTCCAAAGTAAAGCTATCCCTACTTCCCTTGTTCCTTATCGAGAACAATTGGGGAAAACATGTTGTGAACACAATGTGGCAATTGGAAACTGGTGATGGACACCAGTCATATGGGGGACAGCTCACTACTAGCCAGTAAAATCAGGATTATCAACATTTATGGGTGTAAGTATTTTATTGCTTGAGTGTCTTTCAATAGATGCTAAATGAGGTGCACAAGGGTCACTGCAATGATACCAGCATTTTACTTGGCAATTTCTTTGTTTTTGTAACTGTGATTCATGTAATTTCTGCAACATCCTCATTTCTCACAATCCAAATGTAAAACTATTCCACATTCCCATATTCCTGTATGATCCACAAAAATTATGCAAAACATGGTATCAACACAATGTGGCAATTGGAAACTGATGATGGACACCAGCCATATGGGTGGTAGATTGCTACTAGCCAGTCGAAATTCTCAAAATTTTTGAGTGTGAGTAATTTATTGCTTGGGTGTCTTTCAAGGGATGTGAAATGGGGGGGGGGGGGGGGGG
>JNCO01005593.1:0-13966 GCA_000785685.1 Uromyces viciae-fabae
CTGGTCACCGCTGGATTTATTAGGTATCCTGTTAAGGGTAGTGCATGCCCAGAGGAATGCAAATCCCCAAAATCTTTTCGCTAACCCACTTGCCGCCAATAATGTCCTTCCCATTTCTTGCAGGGTCCTGTTGAATCTCTCGATATTTCCATTTTGATAATGATGATAGGCTATCGCTTTTTCCGCAATAATGCCTTTCTGCTGAAGGAATTTAGCCAATATGTTGTTGTTGAACTCTCCGCCGTTGTCAGAGCGAAGAGTCTTGAGTTTCTTCCCCGTTTGGTTTTCAAGGCGTAAAATAGTGTTGATAAGGGATTGTGTCACTTCAGACTTCTTTACTAAAATCTTTATTTCACTGTACCCAGCCGCGATATCCCTAATCGTCAATACATATCTTCCACCCCCTAATGTAGCCTCTTCGAACGGTCCAACCAGATCCACCGCCCATAAATCCATCCTTTCATATGTTTTGGCATCAGAAGTTAACTTGTTGATATTTAAACTCTTAGCGGTCATACACACAGTACATTCAAAATCCCCCGCAGGAAGGTTTTCCGGAAACCCTGGTCCTAGTTGTAGTTTAGTTAGGCGTCTCATAGCTTTTAATGGCAGATGGCCCAATAGCTTATGATAGTGTAGTAAAACCTTGTTGGAATTTACAGTACTATTAACGGGAGTTCCGTAGGAATTGTCTGGTAAAGTATATACAAAAGGATCGATCACAGTATTTAAAAAACAGTTGTCATACAATGGAGATGATACAGGGGCAATATTTACATGATTATTCTGAAAAGAGAGAAAGTCACGGAAATGAAAAGGTGAAGGAAAAGGCCATTTGCGCTGTTTGAGATCTAAACGTGTTTTTACCCAAAGCTGCATCCCGCTGAACACATTAAAGCTGTTGTCTTTTGAGTTATAAGAAAAGGTAAATCCTTGAATTTGCAAGGCTGCTGGAGAGATTAATGTAGTAGTCGCATGCTTGCAGTACAACACATTACTGATGGTTACCTTTGTTGAGTTCGGCCCAGCGAAAATCAGGTTGCCCATTCCTGTTACAAATTGATTTGATGGTTCAGTAGCTACTCTTACGGCAATGGGATGTTTCAGTAAATTACAATCAGACAGTGCTAACAAATCTCCCGTTAAATGGTGTGTAGCACCTGTATCCCAAAGCGCAGGAAGGGGAACATTGGGTGATATGTTTTCATTGGAAAAATCTGTGTTCTGAAACCTAGGAAGATCGTGCTGCGGGTCGTCCGCGAATGATACTGGTTGAAACTTTGGTCGATTATTATGTAAGTTGTCAGTCGGCCCGCTTTGCTGATTAGATCGCTTATTATGGTAATCCGGTTGATACGAGTCCATACATTGGGCAGGTTCTGAGAATGGCGATGCGGGAAAATTCCTGTATGCTGGGTGTTGTATTGATTAATCGGTGCTAAAACAGGATAGAAGGCTCTGTAAGGCCCTTGTTGCATATTTGTCGTTCGAAATGGTCTTGATTGTTGCTCTGTAACTGGACACTGAGATATGAGGTGACTGGTGGACTTGCATCTAAAGCATTGCTTTCGAAATGTTGATGACATGACATACACATTGTCTTCATGGCTGACTACTGATTTGTCATCGGTCTTTGGTAAAGTTTGAAAGGCAGCTGGGGTGACTTCATGGTGAATTTGACTTTTTACATGCATTATTGATATGTTCAATAGAGTAACATATTTATTAAAAGCTAACACCGTGCCACCATTCGATTTCAGTTCTTGTTCAACACGGTTGTTGTAATCAATCCCGAGCGCCGAAGTTGGATCAATAGCGGTTTGAAAAAGGAGAGCCAACACATGATCATTGTTCAGATAAAGCCCTATAGATAACAAGTCACTGGTGAGATTGCGGAATCGTGACGCTATCGCAGCCGGATTTGATTGAATATCAATAGTAATTGATGTTAAGGCCTTCCACTTGGCAATTTGGCCTGCTCGACTAACAGAATTGAATCGGACTTTCAAAATTTCCAGAACGTTGTACCCCGACGGACAATTCATTTCGGAATCGGTCAGTTGTATGACAACTGTTCTTGCAAATTGCGCATGTTCTTCTCTTGTACATGGTGAGTCATAGAAATGCCGGTCCTGAAACAAGTCCATTGCTGCCTCCTCCAGTTCCACCGACCAGGTCCTAAAATTTGATCCATCAATCTTTAACAGCCCATTCGACCCAAACCGCACTAATATTGCGTTCAAAGTCTGATGGTCGAATCGTTCAAATTTCCGATGTCCATTGTAAATCTCCCGATTGTTTTCCTCAGTTATATCCACTTTTATCGAATGACCAGGTGAAACAGCCTTGTTTGATTGGCTTGGTTCAGCAAGACGGCGGGTCGTTTTCGGTGGTGATCTTTGGACAGCGGGAGACATAGTTAATGGAGATAAATCCTTTGGTATATAAAAAAATGTAATGAGTGATTTAGGAAGACTAAGTTTTAACGGTCACACCAAGAAACTCAAACGATGTAAAACAATTATTGACACTGAAAAAAAAATTACTACACTATAACTACGATACTAAATTATTATCTCTCTAACACTACATCTTATATCTAAATTCGGCCTGATTACTCCGACGGCTTTACCGTCCGCTCAACTATATTAATTTCTATCTCTTCTACTAAAATTTACTTGCACGTTCTATTGCGCTTTAATTCTTGTATATCCTTCCACGCGCAGCTTTTTAATTAACTAAAATGATATTTATGTTCGATTCGATTAATATTATAACTTTAAAAATAACTAATTTGCTCTATCTCTTAAATGTGAGATGGCTCATAACCTAAAAGAGCATAGCGAGGAAATAAACTTTATTATTGCATGAGAAAAGAAAACAATAGTGCATAGTCTGCAATTTATATATTAGAGAGAAAATGAAAGTACATAATTAATTATGTAATATAAAATATGAGATACGTCGATTCTGTCTAATTGACTTGGTTTGACGTGTGTCGGACCAAGGACTATTAAGGACGTCGGTGAGACACAACAAAAACATTCCGCTACACTAACCATTAGCGTAGCGGAAGTGCCGCTTTAATTTTTTTTGCTATCCAGTAGCGTAGCGGAACCCCGCTACGCTACGCTACACTGGGGCTGTAGCGCCAGTAGCAACTGGAGGGACTTCCTCCATCAAAAATACATGTATCAGAATTTTTTTCAGGGTAAAAGTTAACACATTTCATTAAAAAAAAAAATTTAACTGTAACAAAATGGTCACTGAAGAACAATAACAACAAAAAAAACTCAATAACTTTTTCATGACTATAATTATTCAAAACATATTCCAAGGATTGTCATCAAGCCAAGATTACATGAGTTTAAATGAAAAATAAAAAATGAAAATTATTTAAATATTAAAAAAAAAAAAAATTGAGATGGATCAGTGAGAGCAATTTTTATGACTAAAATTATTCTACTCCCTCTTTTGCCTCATTTTGTTCTGTTGCTTGAATTACTTCCTCAACTTGTTCTTTGTGCTGTCATGAGTTAACTCAAGTCCCCGGGCCGGTGTCAAGCCCGAGATCAATCATTTCGTCAATCAAGTTATTTACAAGGGAGGCAATCTGTCTTGATTATATATAGGCAGGCATCTAAATTCAATCTGTCTGGTGAAAACTTGATCCACACTGCACTATTAATTGTAAAGCCCATGGGCCATTTATCACTCACGGGCTTTACAATTCATTGTGCAGTGTGGTTCAATTTTCAACCAGACAGCTTGAATTTTGATGTCTGTCTATATATAATCAAGACAAATTTAATAATTGTTAAAAATAATACAAATAAAAAAAATAAAAATAATAATTAATAATTCAAAAATAAATCAGGCATCTAAATTCAATCTGTCTGGTGAAAACTTGATCCACACTGCACTATTAATTGTAAAGCCCATGGGCCATTTATCACTCACGGGCTTTACAATTCATTGTGCAGTGTGGTTCAATTTTCAACCAGACAGCTTGAATTTTGATGTCTGTCTATATATAATCAAGACAAATTTAATATTTGTTAAAAAAAATACAAATAAAAAAAATTACAAAAATAATTAATAATTCAAAAATAAGTAAAAAAACATAAAATAAATAATAATTCAAAAATTAAAAAAAAAACACAAACATAAAAAAATAAAACAAAAAATAAAAAAATAAGAAATGGAACAAAATGAGGCAAAAGAGGGAGCAGGGTAATATCATAACAGTGCTAGTCATGTCTAAGCTAACTCTAGATGTCAGCTCAGCTATTTTTAACGCTAACATCACAGTTGAATTTTGAAATTCCTATTAGCGTTAGCTTTTTTTTAGAAAAAAAAGCTAACGCTTCGCTGCACTAGATTTTCTTTTTTTCAAAAATTTGTTAGTGGTTAGCTTAAGAAAAAAAAAAACGCTAACGCTCACATCAGCGTTAGCTGAAAAAAGCTAGAGCTGCGCTAAGCTAACACTAACCACAGCGTAGCTGGACCACCGTTGGTTGAATTTTGAAATTCCTATTAGCGTTAGCTTTTTTTTAGAAAAAAAAGCTAACGCTTCGCTGCACTAGATTTTTTTTTTTTCAAAAATTTGTTAGTGGTTAGCATAAAAAAAAAAAAACGCCAACTCAGCATTAGCTGAAAAAAGCTAGAGCTGCGCTAAGCTAACACTAACCACAGCGTAGCTGGACCACCGTTGTTAGCATTTCATAATAAAAATGAACATTTAAGATCTAAAAAGCTAATCATTGCAAACATCTGAGAAAGTTAAGGTAATAGAAACAAAAAAAAATCAGTTAATAGAAAACATCAAAATTAACATGAGGAATTTAATAGAAAAAAAAACAAATGCCACCAACATCTTAACAGAAAATAACCTAAGACAACTGAGATTAGTCTGAATCATCATCAACTTCCTCTTCTGAGTGGTCTTCATCACTTGCTGAGCCACCATAAATCTTATCGGAAAAATCTTTGGCTGTCAACTCAGCAATTTCTGCTTTGCTGTAACCTTGTTCTCAGAGTTCTCTCATGAAGAGAACTTTGATTTTGCTTGCTTTTGCTTGAGCTCGGTGGGTATCAGCTTTACTTTGGTGATCAAGGACTTCATGAATATATCTTCTATGGGTTTTTTTGGCGTTTGTGGCTTGTTGAACCTGAAGATGAGCGTCCTTTTTTTTTTTTTTTTTTTTTCATGGGGGGACTACTTGCTAAGCTAGGGACAAACTCTTTGGCAACAGGGTTGGAGGCTGTATCTTCAGGTATATTGTTGTTTAGATTAGAGAGAGATTGAAGTGGCTGTGTGCAAGAGAGTGTGCCCATTACTGGGTCTAAGATATCCCAGTAACAGAACATGCTCTTGAGGTAGTCGTTGATGGTTTTCAAACCGTTGGCCTCATCTCAAGCTAAAATACCGGCACCTGTATTATTTTTCCAGTCCAAAGCTTTTGTGTATGATGCCTGAAGACTGCTTATTTTTTTGTCTGATACCTACAGAAAGCAAAATTAGTAGGTCAGTTAGGGATAAATTTAAAAAAGAAGAGGAAAAGAATGAGGAAAAGCAAAAAGACAACCTTTCTTATTGCGGTGGTGGATCCCATTCACTTCCATCAAAGACACAACCTCCATGCACAGTGTCTCTTTGGTCATCCCTTGCTCTGTATCACCCCGCCAACACTGGTAGATTCTTTCTGCAGCTAGCCAGTTCAGGAGTATACCTATTGAGGTATCACCGCCATCAACACCATCATGGTCCCATGGTACAGTTTTTTTTTTTGGAGTTTTTTTTGAGGCGGAATTGTTTTTGGGTGGAATGGTGGGGGATATTTGGAGTGGAATGGGGCAGGGTGTGGGGTGGGGTGGATGATAGGAGGGATGAGACTTGAGTGAAGGGAATATGATAAGAGGGGGTAGGGATGGATGAAGCCAACATGCAATACATGCTTTGTTATTTTTTTTCATATTTTATCTATATTTATGTGATATTTTATAATTTGAACCTATAAGTAGAAATACAAATCAATTTCAACAATACTAAGAGCCTGTACCATAGTTTCCAGGGATTTTGAATTCCAGGAAACTGACAGGCAGAAATTTGGAATTTGAGTTTCAAGTTTTTTGTTGGATTTTCAAAATCAGGAATCCACAAACCTTCAAAACGTGTACCATATAATCTTGGGATTCATATCTGATCTCCACCACCACCGGAATTCTTTCTTATCTCCACTTCTTGCTCTCATCCGCCTTGCAAATCAACACCTTCAACCATGATCAATCTCTCAATTGTGCAGAAGGCTTTACTCTCCATGTTTGTGATTCTAATTTTAGTTGAAATATCAGAAGAAGACCAACAGGACTACTACAGCAATGGAGGACAAGCCAAATTTGTTCACTTCTTACTCAATGAAGCTTGACCGGATATATTTCTGGAGGCCACTGCTTTAGAACATCCAAATTTTGAAGCCCTTGTGAAAGAGTTGACTGTGAAAGGATTACTTGAAAATGGAAGGTCCCTTTCAGTTAAAGAACAGGTCCTAATATTTTTGGATATTGTTGTCCACAACAATTCAATGAGAAAGGTTGCACTTGATTTTCAACTTGGTCTATTCACTGTTCATAGGTAAGTTTTTCTTTTTATCTTCTGTTTCTTTGGCCTGTTGCACAGTTCCTGACATCTTTTTAACCATTAGATACTTCCATCAAGTGCTTGATGTGTTGTTTTCTTTGTACCCCAAGTATTTAATCTTGACCTCCAAGCCTGAGAAGGCAGAACAACTCCAAGATCCAAATTATGCTCCCTTCAAAAACTTTCTAGGCGCTCTTTATGGTGTTTTAATACCAATCACCTTACCTACAAACAATCAAGCTGTGTATCAAAGCCGCAAGGGGATCACCTCTCAGAATGTACTGGCCGTGGTCAACTTTTACATGGAGTTTGTCTACATTTTAGCTGGCTGGGAAGGGAGTGCCCATGATAGCTATGTGATATGTGATGCATTCCAGAAGGGGTTTTCAATACCTTAAAAAAGATTCTACCTCGCCAATGCTGGATACAGGCTTCAAAAGGGCTTACTCACCCCATTCTGAGTGGTGCAATACCACCTGAAAGAGAAAGCTACCTGCGGATTGAAACCAGCTAACCCCAAAGAGATATACAATCTTTGGCATGCCTCACTTCACAATTTTGTAGAGAGAATTTCTGGGTGTCTCAAATCAAAGTTCAAGATCCTCACCTTGCCTTCAGAACACAATGTTCACAGTCAGGTGCAGTTAGTTTATGTGCTCACAATGCTTTGGGATTTTTTACGGTACCACAATCAATATGATGATATCCCTGATGTTGATGAAGACAATCCACCAGAAAACCCAGAAGATCTTGACATCAATTTATCTGACTCCTCTAATTACAGATCAAGAGTCAAATACACTGCAATGGCCTCCAAGCAAGATCAACTGGCTAAAAAATTGTGGGTCCAGTATCAGGTAGTTTGGTAGCCCCTCAATCAATGTTGATTATAATTTCAATCTCATCTATTGCTCTTTGACTCTTTGACTCTGGCTTTCAATTCAATATATCTTATTGCTATTTGAATCTTTGACTCTTGCTTTCAATTCAATATATCTTATTGCTATTTGACTCTTTGACTCGTGCTTTCAATTCAATATATCTTCTTTATTTCAATTCAATGTAAAATGATCCCAAAAAGATCCTTGGATTCCGATTAATTGGTGAGAACATAATGAAGAAAATGCTTTTATTGTTTAAAACAAAATGAAAACAATGTTTTTTGTTCAGTAAAACAACATCAATAAAAAAGGTGAGAACCAAATATTGTTCAAAACAACAAAATAAAAAAAAATATTCCAAAATGAAAACAACAATGATTTGATGGGTTTTTTATTTCTTAAATTTAATTGAGCACAATGATTTGTTTCCCACCATTTTTACAAGAAGCCAATTTAGATTTGAGATCAAGATAACAAGATTGAGAAGTTGTTTAAATAAAGCAGTAAGATAAAGATATCAAGATTAAAGAATAATGAAGTTCCATTGTTCAGTTAGCCTCTGAAACAGTAGACACCAGCAATACAAAAAACTCTGCATTGGCCTCAGACTCCACCACTCTAATGTATCAGATCAATTGTTTCATTTAAAGATTTCCAAGGAATATTTTGGCCATCAATTGGATGGCTTGAGACCTGATCAAGAGAGAAGGGTTAGTTTCTGGCTTGAAATTGGGCTTTTGACTGGTACTAGAGCTATCCTGAAGAACTTCAACAATTGAATTGACTCCATTCTTGATCACATTGTATTTAGACTCCGTGAAATTTTTCTTGGGTGGAGCTTGCAAAGGTGGAGGTACTATCTTCACAGTTTCATCTTCAGAAGAATCCGAATCAACCACTGTTTCCATGGCTTTGTGACTTTTTATTGAAATTGATGAGATTCCTGAGCAATCGGTGGAGGAGGCTATTTCTCAATCAGCATTAAGTTTAGCTGGAGCTTCACCTGGTTGAAGAGCAGTCTTGCCAGTTGCAAAGGTCCCTTCAAACAGCTCTTGAGCTAGTTTGTACCAAGGCATGTTGCCTCCTTGGAGAGTCGCAAACTTCCACTTGGGATGTGCCTAATCAAACAAGCAAGTATTCAGTGATGAATACAAATCAATGCATCAAAAGAAGCAAATACTCAACTCAATTAGACTGCTCAGCAGTCACCATTCCAGTTTCAGGGTTCCAACCAAAGCCTGACTGATCAAATAAAAATTTCATTTCAATATATAGTTTCCAAATGGCTCCTTTTTGATTCTTAACTTGGTCTTGATCAAAATCAATCCAAAATCAATTCAACATATCCTTCCTCACTTGATGCCAACCTTCTGCCTTGAGATTACCATTGTTGGTACCCTTTCCCAGTGCTACTTGATTGAGTATGAACAAAAGGAGAGCCACCCGTTGATCATTTGTCCAGGTATGATTTTTTTGCTTTTTCTGGTCTTTGGAGTCTGATACTTCTTCATCAGCTGGCTCATCATTAATATCATCTAATTTGTTGATTTTTTCTTTCTTGGGAGTGAGGTTGACTTCATTTTGGGATATCAATTTCTTGGGAGTCTGGCGTATTGGATTTTTTTTTGCTTCACTGCAAGGATGATTGTATCAGATTCCCAAATCTGACATTAAATCAGAGAAAAAATATGTGATATTATATCATGCAAAACCAGTATTGTATCTACTAGAGCTGATATTGAATCTACCAAAAATGATACAATATCTGTCATAGAGGATATTGTATCAACTCAACCTATTTAATATCAACATAACTGACTTTACATCGGATTTTTCTATCTGACATTATTTCCATGGGCCAAACAGTTGCATCAGACATAAAAATCTGATATAAAATCACAGGTGTTGATATTAAATAGGTTGAGTAGATGAAATGTCTGTTTTTTTAGATTTAATATCATGTTAGGTAGATCTAATGTCATTTAAGTTAGATGCAATGCCAGTTGTTTCTGGTATAATATCAGATTTTTCCAACTGATTTAATGCCAGTTGAAGGGGTCTGATACAATCATACTGGCAGTGCTTGAGGGGTTGTTTTGGGAGTTTTGGAGGGAGTTTTCTTGGTTGGTTGGATTTGTGAGGGCATCTTTGAGATTGATTTTGGTTGTGAATTCAATAAGAGGGTAAGAAGTTCAGTAGTTGATGATGAGAATAAAAATCCTCTGAGAATTGGAAATGAAAAAATCGGCCTGAGCTGTTTTTTCAAATTTGAGGATTGCGATAAAAATCTGAGGTTTCTTGATGTGTCAAAAGGGGCCTATGGTATGGATTTTGAATCTGGGGCTTCTGAAAAAAAAATTCAAGCCCGCGCGGAATTCTAGGATTCCTATTGCTATGGTACAGATCCTAAAATTGTATTTTTATTTTAATATAAAAGTGTTTTATTCAAGTCATAGTTTCTTTTCTGCTATTAACACAGTGAACAGACTTAATGCCTTATCAACCAAGTGATTTACAGATTATAGAAATATTAATGGAGAATAACTTGTATAAAAATTTTACAAAAGTATATATTTGAGTTAATTATGAAAAAGAAAACTCAACATGAAAATCTCTTATTTGATATAATTTGATTCTGCACATCAAAAAGTTTTTTCTCTCTTTTTGATTTCCTTTTTTCTCTCATCATTTTTTGTTCAACCTTATTCTTTTTGTGATGTCTGAGATTTCATTCAAAAGATATCTGAGATATTAAATGAGTTTTGCAAGAAAAAAAAAATAAAGAAGAAACTTACCAGTTCTGTATAAGAAAAAAATGTGGGAGAGAGCATTCAGCAAAGGAGGAACTAGAGATTTCTTCCAAAAAAAGAAAAAAAAGAAAAGAAAGAAAAGAAAAGAAAACAATTAAAAAGTACCAAACACAAGAGAGAACAATCAACAAAGGATGAACAACTGAGTTTTGTGAAAAAAAAAAAAAAACTTTTGCATAAAAAGAAAAAGGTGGGAGAGAGCAAGCAACAAAGAAGGAACAAAAAATTTCTGCAAAAAAAAAAAAGGAAAGAAAGAAAGACAGAAAAAATAACAATTCAACTTACCAGTGCTTCATAAAATAAAATGAAAGTGGGTGAGCAGAGCAAGCAACAAAGGAGGAACAAAAGATCCCTGCAAAAAAAAAACAACAGAAAAAGTAAAGAAATAAAGTGGCAATTACCCAACACAAGAGAGAACAAGTAGAAAAGAAGGAATGAATGAATTTTTTCAAGAAAAAATAAAAGAAAAACACTTACCATTTCTGCATAAATAATAAACCCAGTTGTGAGAAAAAAAAATATTAGTTTGCAAAAAAAAAAAAAGATGAGCAAGTTGTGCATAAAAAAAAAAAGAAAATCACTGAGTTGTGAAAAAAGGGGAATAGATCTGTGTCTCTGATGTTTGCAAAAAAAAAAAAGTATCACAATATGTATTTTTATGTGACCTGTATTTTATTTGAAAAGCTGATACAAAGATCTGATTCTCCATGTATTTTATCAAATAACAAATACATAATAATAATAAAAATTGTATTGTATTGGCTCAACCTGCTGATACAGATACAAAGTATTGTATTTATCAACCAATACATGTATTATATTGGTTGAACCATTTTTATTAGCCCTGGAAGGTTCATAAAATTAGGGAAACAATCATACTTGGGGTTATATCTGGTGCATGCCAAATACACAAGATGAACTGGAAGAAGTTTCATTGCAGCATCATTACAAACATGATTGTATCAGATTCCAGCATCTGGAATTACATCATATGAAACATAAGATATTATATTACACAAAAACTGGTATTGTATTTATCAGAAATGATATTATATTTCTATCATAAAAGATGTTGCATCTTCTCAAATTATTTTATATCATCATAACAGACTCAATATCAGATTTTTCCATCTGATAGAACCTTTTGAACCATGAGCTCAACATAAAATGGAAAACTCTGATATCAATTCAGTTTTGTTGAAATTGAATAGTTTGAATAGATTTAATATCTGTTGAAATAAATTTAATATCATTTTAGGCCAATTTTATATCATTTTTGATAGATATAATGCCAGTTTTTTCTGATGCAATGCCAATTTTTTTTTTTTTTTTTCATCTGATGTAATACCAGATGTGATAATCTGATATAATCATGCTGTCAGCAAGTTGGGTATTTGTTCCAAAGAATCAATTTAGATATTCTTCTGAGATTCAGTTTTCCCAGGAGGTTCTTTTCATGAATCAATTGCTCCTTTTTGTTTGGCTAAATGCTTGTCTTCATCTAACACAGGTAGAATTTCTGAAGCATTAAGCAGTGGGTCTTGTTTAGTTGGTGAAATTCAGACTTAGAGCATCCACCCTTGTTCCGGTAGAATTTCCCTTAACTCAAACTACTTTACAGATGTGGGGGGGGGGGGGGGGGGGTTCCACCCCCGTAGCCTGTAACAGCAAGATTTATTTTTTAATTTTACTTTACTGCTTGACTTTTTTTTGGGCAGCTCACACACCAACCATCTCTATCTTGAACATTCCTCAACACCTTCAATAATTTGAAAAGTTAAAATTAACATGAAAATTAATGCAATCTTGCATAATGAAGAGGAAGATAAAATTTTTCAGTTTTTAATTACTGATTCAACTTTAAACAATCAAAAAAACCCAAGACACAAAAAAGTTATGATCAATCAGAAATGTGTTGAAGGCAACATTCAACTCATGGAGGACCACTTTTCAGAAAATCCAATCTACATGAATAAAATTTTTGAACACCCATTCTGTATGTCAAGGAGCCTTTTTGAGAAATTATGTGTGGATTTGCAAGAACATGATTGTTTTTGGATTCTGAAGTCTGTATGTACTTCATTCTTTTATTTTATTTTTCATTATTTTGAGGATATAAAATGATTGATCCTCACAGGAATTTTGTGGAGCTGGGGACTTTCACCCCAACAAGAAATTACATGTGCACTCCTTCAACTAGCATACAGATCTTCCGCCAATTCAACAGATGAGTATATCCAAATAGGTACTTTTCCCGACATGTCATTCAAACTATGGAAACAAGTATCTCCAACCTCCCAACCCAGATGAGCTTCTAGTAATAACAAAGGAGTACAGTGAGTGTGGGTTTCCTGGTTTTAATGGAAGTATATATGGGATGCGCTGGGTCTAACTTCCTAGCTACGGGGTGGGTGGGACAGTTAAAAGGAAAGGAAAAGACCACAAACATGGTCCTTGAATCTGTGGCTAGCAAGAGTCTCTGTATCTGGCATGCGTTCTTTGGAAGTCCTGGAGCTTTAAATGACATTAATATACTCCATAGAAGTCACATTTTTGACCAACTCCTGGCATGTGCTTCTGAAAATATCAATTTCACCATCAAAAACCATCAATTTTCTAACATTTACTACCTTGCTGATGGAATATATCCCCTCTGGTCTCTTCTGGTCAAATCGATTCACCATCCAAAAGACCAAGCCAGCAAACTCTTTGAAAAGCTTCAAGAAGCATCAATAAAGGACATTGAGTGAATGTTGGGAGTTTTGCAGGCAAGATGTGGTATTTTGAAGCATGGTGCTCACTTGTGGAAAAAAGATGATGTGGTAGAAATCATGACTGTGAAAATTACAGAACTAATGGATTTTTATTACTTTTAGTCAATACAATCTTTTTATATTTTAATACAAGTTATTTATTTTTAGTAAAAATAAAAATAAAAGAATGATAAATAAATTTATAATTCACCTAAAGGCAAAATTGGAATTGCCAAAGTTATAATAATTAATAATTGTTTTAATAAGAAAAATATATATATTTTATAGATATAAATAATTTTAATCATTTTTATTCTAAATGTAGTTCTAAAATATTTAGATAATATTTTAATGATATTTTAATAATATTTTAATATTATTTTAATGATATTTAATAATATTTAATAGTATTTTAATAATAATAATAATGAAGATTAATTAAATTAATAATAATTTAGATTAAGATTTGATTAAGAATTTATAAGTGTAAATTTAATATTTTAATAAATATATTTAATAATCTTTTTATTAATATAAAAAGATTCAATTGAATTTTATTTTATAATGTTTATAATAATAATAATATTTTTAATCATGTTTTTAATGTTAATTTTTATTAATGATTGATTAATACTATTTAATAAATATAATTTTTAATTTATCTTATATTTTTATTTAATTGATTTTTATATTTTAATCGTTTACAATTTTTCTTCTTTAATTTTAATTTGAATTTAAATTTTTATTATTTTTAACATTTTTTGATTGAATCGTTTTCTGTTTTCATGATCAAATAAAAATAATATGAAATGTTAGCTAAAATGAATCATAAAAATAATTATGAATTATTTCATGATTGTTTTCAACGAATGACAATCATGA
>JNCO01005601.1:0-13963 GCA_000785685.1 Uromyces viciae-fabae
TAAAATTGGTTATTTATATTTTTTATAGTTTGTATTCATACTTAATTATTCAAGAAAAATATATAATTCCTCAGGTAGAAGGGTCTAGATGCTATTCAGTAATTTTAAATAGTGTGGGACTATTTTATCTATTAAATCTAAACAACACAATTTTGGCCCATCCAGGCCCGCGTGAATTGAGAATTAGGATTATATAAGCCAGTTCAGAGGCCGCTTCCTTTTCTCATGAATTGGATTATGTCAGCATCCGCGCCATTTGACACTTAGACATTTCAACGCAATTATGCTCATATCTCTTAAACTATACACCACACCTGCTTTCTATGCTTTTTTGGTGCTTTAGTCCATACACATAGTGTGTATGACGTCCTATTTTTTAGGGCACAAAAGGGGTTTCCTTTTATTTCTATCTAAAAATATATTTATCTATTTTTAAGATAGAAGGACTAGTTTTTTATTAGAGGGGTTTCCTTTTATTTCTATCTAAAAATATATTTATCTATTTTTAAGATAGAAGGACTAGTTTTTTATTAGTACTTCTGCTGGGTGACTAGGGTTATTTTTACCCAAGGAATCCAAAAATGAAGTAATAATTAACTTTTCTTCACTCTAAATGGGAGAAATTTTATATTTTCTCTATCTTCACTCTAAATGGGAGCAATTTAATATTTTCTCTATTTCTTTTAATTTCTTTTTGTTTTTGTTTTATTATTTTTATTTTTAATGTTTTTTTATTTAGATGTTTTGCTTATTTTGGCATGCTCAACATTGTAGCAGGCTGACAGCCACTGTGCCTCAATACAAGCGTAAGCAAACACATGAGGATAGTAGGAGAATCAAAGAGAGACAAGGAAAGATAGAAAAGAAATAGCACAAGCAAAGAGAAAAAAGAAAAGCAAGAGAGAAAAAATGAACGAAAAAAAATCACATGTGTCCAACAGTTTTCTTAGCAAAAGCATTAAAAGTTTCCTTAGGGAGGCTTTTGGTCAGGGTCACATGTGTCCAACAGTTTTCTTAGCAAAAGCATTAAAAGTTTCCTTAGGGAGGCTTTTGGTCAGGGTGTCCGCCAATTGATCCTTGGTTGAGACCCAGACCAGGGAAATCTGTTTTCATATAATGCCTCATTAGTCAAATAAAATTGCCGATCAACATGGCGGACACTCTTGTTGGCGGAATCATCCAAAGTAACGCAAATAGCTCATTCGCTATCACAGAGGACCTGCCCAACAAAATCTTTGTGTAGAATATCTTTGAGCAGATTACGTACCCACAGGACCGAGCAAGTGGCCATGCCCAGTGCCATGTACTCGGCCTGGCATGTAGATGAAGCCACCGTCACTTGGCGGCGAGACATCCACAGGATCGGACATCCCAAGAAAGTGATAAATGTTGTGAATATATGCATAAGCATAATGAATATTCAATACACTCAAATATAACCCGGGATGACAAAAAAAAATATATTCCTCATTCTTCATAAATCAATCAAGAGGAATCAATAATCTAATATTATATTTTTATAAACTTACACTGTCATCCCAGCTTGAGAGTGTTACAGGTTATGAGCCATTGCGCTACTTCGAGCAAATAATCTTGATATCAAACCAGGAGCGGAACACATTTCCGTATAATAAATCTCTGAAAAACAAATTTGTTTATTAATCATTACACTGATCGAGCTCCAACATGCCTTCAGAAAATCATCGGCAACGAGGGGCTTCTCTTCAAAGAACGGTATCTCAACCAATACGAAGCACTACCTCGGCCGTTACAACCAATACCACAATCTCAAACACTCTACGCCAAAGTTCCGGCAATGCTGCGGTTGACGAACTTTTTGAGCGGGTAATGGCGACACCGGTTGATGTCTTGAATGCCAGAAACACTTCCGGAAACACCAGCCAAGCTTCAGATGCCCCGACCATCATTCCTGATCCCCCAAAAGATAATAAGCCAGCTTCTAAACCTCAAGTCATCACTACAGTAACTCCAACACCTTCAATTATGGATCAGCCTTTGGCACTTATGCGACTGTGTAGTACAATGACGAAATTAGAAGCTGATGGAAGTAACTTTGCTCCATGGCTTACTATGCTTAATCAGACTCTTGAATTTATCACTAAAAAAGAAGGAATATTAACAAACAAGAGGATGAAAGTCTCACGGTCCGAAGACATGGTAATCAAACAGGCCTTGATGTTCACCGTTGATGACAAACTTAAAGTAGGGGTGGCGGAAATCTCAAATGGTATCGAGGCATTTGAGTGGTTATCTGACTGTTTCACTGTCAGAAGTAGAACAACTCACATTGCCAAATTTCGCAAAGCTTTAAACTTATAATTTGATGCGAGAGAAGACAAAGCTGACGTAGAACTTCATTTCCAAAAAATTGAATCGATCTGTAAAGAACTATTCAGAAGTGGATTTGAAATAAATGAAGAGACTTTAGTTGGAATGCTTTTTCACCTATCATTACCCAATATTGATCGTCAACCTTTTGTGAAAGTCTCGAGGCAACTAGATAGTCAGATGGACAATGGCGCTAGCCAAGTTTCTAACCATGAACTTGTACGATTAACGAAAATAGAATTCTCCCATTTCAAGTATCAGAAGACTTCCTCCAATTCAGATGGCAAAACGAATGATAATGAATCAAAACAAGTTACTAGTCGATAATGCTCATTTTGTCTGATCAAAAGGCATTCAATTGAGAATTCTTTCAAGAAAGATAAGAATTCCAAACCTCAGCAATCATCAAAAAAATTTTCCAATACAAATTTAAATCGTAACAACAATAACTACACCCAAAACTCGGCATCAGCTCAACAAATCAGCATGGATGATGAGGGTCGAACAGAGATAATCGAAGATCGATCTGATGAACCAATTGCTCAATCGGTTGGATTTGGTGGTGGTCCAACTGATGATGAATACAATACTTTTGTTCACAATCATGATGCCCGGTTGATGGGATTTGATTCGTGCGCCACTCACTCTTTTACAAATGACCTAACTTTACTTTCCGATATAATGAAATTGGCTTCTCCCAAACCATTTAGTGTGGCAGCTGATGTACCTCCTAGCTTCGTCACAACAGTTGGGAGGATGACTTTTAGAAATAAATCTGGAACAATGACAATCAATAACGTATACTACAGTCCGAAATTCACTACAACACTAATCTCCATTGAATCTCTCCAACTTTGTGATGGATCTCTAGACATCAATTCGGACGGTAACTTAATGATTTCTTTTCCTTCTGGTTTCTCCATCAAAAGCTTCTCTATCAAACGAAGATGGCAACTGCCTTATTATGTTACAAATAAAGACATCCCCATTGTATACATCCACACTCCTTTGAAATATAACACGTTGAATATCCAGAAGAAATCTGATATGGTAGCCTGTGATGTAAAGATAAATGCACCAAAAAATGATGCCTTGACTTGGCATCGGCGTCTGGGACACATCAGCATTAAACGGATTGAGCAGATGATTTCTAGCAAAAATTATCCTACTTTACCGGAGCGGTTGGTCAACAAAGGTTTTGTATGTGAGGATTGTCTCACTAGCAAATCAAAACAGGATAGAAAACGGGAATCACAAGGGCAAGACATCAAACCAATGGATGTTATTGTTTCCGATGTATTGGGTCCTTTCACTGAGAGTTTTGGCGGATTTAGATTTATTGTTGCATTTAGGGATTTAGGGTCGACTTACTCAGAAAGTTTTTTGTTAAAAAAGAAAAGTGAAGTTTGTTCAACTTTTAAACGATACATAGAAAGAATTGAACGGTTAACTCAAAAGAAACTCAAATGCTTTCGAACTGACGGTGGGGGAGAATTCACATCCCAAGAATTCACCAGTTTGCTGAAAGACAAGGGCATTGAGCATCAACACTTGATGCCATATGAACCGGAACAGAATGGTGCGGCGGAGAGATTACATCAAACCATCGGGGAAATGGCACGCACATCCCTGATTTCAAGTGATCTTCCAGATAAGTTTTGGGGCTATGCCTACTTATGGGCTTATTTCACTCACAATCGTTTAGCCCACTCAACAACCAAAGATAAAACACCTTTGGAATTAATGTTTGACAAGAAACCCATATTCGACATGTTCCAAACCTTTGGCGAAGTTGCGTTTGTACACAAACCAAATCACCTTCGGAAAACAAAAACGGATGAAAGGGATTTGAGAGGACACTGTACTGTTGGTTACGTGCAAGGGGGAAAGGGATGGATTTTCTTCATTCCTAATGCCAATACGTTCTTTGAGTCTTCCATTGCTAAATTTCCATACTCTTCACATTCAGTCATAGCTCCTCCAATTCCTGAGAAGAATCCAGTGACAAGTTCTCAATTAAACCAAATATTAAATCCTACGACCAATGTAGCTCCAAAGAATTCCGTACATGATCTGTTGAATGAAGAAGATGTCCCTACTTATGTAATGAAGGCCGATCTACGTCTGGGGAGCAACAAGGTAGAGGAAACCATTGCAAGTCAACATGAAGATAGAACTGGTGATACTGAGATGACTAGAAGCTACTTATCTTGGAATGCACCTAGAACATATCAACAAGCCATGAGAAGAACAGAAAAGGATAAATGGATAGATGCTTGCAACACGGAATTAAAAATCTTAGAAGAAATGAAGGTTTGGAATTTTGAATACTTACCTATAGGAAAGAAATTAACCGACGCAAGATAGTTATTTGTCATAAAAAGAGATCAGAAAGGAAACATTGAAAAATACAAGGCAAGATACATTGCACCTGGTTTTACCCAAATTTGGGGAGAAGATTATTTTGATACATTTGCTCCAATTGCCACCTTTGCATCACTAAGAATGCTTCTGGTGATTGCTGCAAAGAATTCATGGCCCGTTCACTCCTTCAATGTAACAGCGGCATATTTTCATGGCCCAATTACTGAGCCAGTGTGGGTAAAGGTACCTGAATGAATGAGTATTCCCGACAATTGTGGTGGAAAAGTTCTATGTTTGGACAAAGGCTTATATGGTACCAAGCAAGGGGGGCGATGTTGGTGGAAATTCTTTGCTTCAGCACTTGAAAAACACGGTTTTGACGTAAGCTACTATGATGACTCATTCTATCATCTTAAAATGGGTTGTGATAGCTGTTTGATTTGGATTCATGTTGACAATGGCGTGGTCACGACTTCATCAATGACATTTATGGAAAAAAATAAAAAACATGATGCACAATGAGTTTAAAATCAAATGGAAAGATTGTGTTGATGCTATCGTAGGAATCAAAATTGACAGACCTTCTGAAAATGAATTAAAATTGAGTCAACCATTCCTCAAAAAGAAGATAATCAATACATTTTCCAGGGATATTGCAACTCAAAAGAAACAGCCTTTATTAGAAGTGAACTCCTTACTGTCAAATGATGGCAATGAAGAAGCAATAAATCCAAACGGTTATCTGTCAATTATTGGTTCGTTGAATTTTCTTGCAGTCGCAACACAACCAGATCTAGCATTTTCTGTCAGCTACTTATCACGGTTTGCAAAGAAACCAACTAAGCTCCACTGGGCAGCGATTCAGAATGTGCTCAGCTACGTCAAGAAGAAAGGCAATTTGACTTTATCACTAAAACCTACCGAAACTCTTCATCAGATGGTGACATGGGTTGATTCCAACTGGGGTGGTGAATTTTCGCGCTCCACCCATGGATCAATTACAACTCTCTTCAACTGTCCAATTCTCTGGGCAAGTAAAAGACAAACATGTGTGGCTGTTTCAATCTGTCATGCTGAATTGACAGCACTTGGCTGGACAGCTTGCTTGACCTTTGGTTAAAAAATTTATTCCAAGATATGACCGGTCAAATCATCACTCCACATCTTTTTTGTGACAACAATGCAGCAGTCAAAACTGCCAAAGATAACACCGTGAATAAAAGAACAAGGCACATCGACCAAGCATTCTTCTATATCATT
Organism: Uromyces viciae-fabae; assembly: GCA_000785685.1. Taxonomy (NCBI): domain Eukaryota; kingdom Fungi; phylum Basidiomycota; class Pucciniomycetes; order Pucciniales; family Pucciniaceae; genus Uromyces; species Uromyces viciae-fabae. Next base: position 5,974 of record JNCO01005601.1, read on the forward strand.
GAACAATTGAACAAGAAAATTGTCACCATCCAATGGGTTCCTACCGCCTCTCAATTGGCTGATGCTTTCACCAAACCGTTGACCGGAGTAACTTTTGAGAGGAATTTGACCAGCCTCAAATTATCATAACAAGATTATGATAAACGCTATGGCAAGTTCTGGGGGGTTGTGTGCGCTAGATGCGTCTATCATACACTCCCCACAATTGTCCGTCTCCCTTAATAATTATATTTTATGAACATAATAACGACATTTGTTCCTTCTATTACACTTACAGGTGTCAGCCTATGTGATGCCTAGAGCCAAACTCTACTAGCTACACAAGGTGAAAATAAGTGTATGATGGGATTTTTATTTATATTTAAATCCTTTTTAATAATTTTATATATTTTTGATATTTTTAAATAAGAATTTTTAGGAAAAGGGGCCAGCTGTGCTGGGGTTATTTAAAGCCCTTTCTTTTTGTAGAAGGGACCTATCTGTTCACAGATAGGGGTGGTTTTGAAAAACCCTTCAAATCTAACAGGGGCCAGTGTAAAACTGGGGTTATTAAATGCCCTGAGCGTAGGGGCCTGCTATGCAGGGGTGATTTAATGCCCTATTATTAGTTAAGTGCAGAAAATATACTAAAGAAGTACTTACTACTTTTATAATAGTTAGTATACTTACCACTAACTGTGCTTGGAGATATTTTGACAAATAGAATAGCTTAATTTTAGCCTTTTGAGCAGAAACAGGGATGAGGTTCAGATTTTATAATTACTAGTTTCACGGATTCCTGGGCGCAGTTGAGGAGCTAAGAATATTTATGAATATTAAGTAATGGTTAAAAATGAATGAGGAGGATTAGGACGAAGAGGGAGGTCCTTTTATATCTGTTCAGGCCCTCTTGTGGCGCCCTGATGGTGCTATAAAGTTCTCATGATGTGTAAATGTCATTTTACAGTAAAATGGTGCAATCTTGTGGGCATTGAGTATTTCAAATGACTCAATTCTATTGCCTTTCGAATTTATCCTTGGAAATACGTCAACCAAGGGTTCTTTCTATGATTTTTTATGTATTTTTCACAAATGTTCTGACAGATTTATGATTTTTTGAATCATAAATGTCACTTTTCTATTGAATATAATATTTGAAAATTATTATTTCCAATAGTTGTTTCTATTTTTCCTGGGTAGTTCAATGTGTTTATTTTACGGGAAAAATAGATACTTCCACGGGGAGAAGTGTCTAGATACTATTTAGTATTTTTGAATGTGGTGGGAATAGGTTTTTGCACTATTGCCCACGTAATTGGAACAACACATTTTTGGCCCATTCAGGCCTGCGGGAATCTCTCAGCTGGATTATATAAGCCAATTTATTTTATTGACATTTTATCCACGGAACTGATTATGTCAGCTCCTGCGTCATTTGACACCAATTTATTATGGCACTGGGCAGCTTATGTCAGCACCCGCACCATTTGACAACTATTGACATAATTAAAAATATGCAATTATCTCTTAAACCGCACACCACACCTCAATTTTAAGCATAATTTGATACTACATACCTATACGTGAGTACTCATTACGTCTGAATTCAGGGTTTCTTGGTTTTCAGGGGTTTCCTTCTATTTTGCTTATACATTAAAAATAAAATAGAAGGAGTTATTTTTTGCCCATACCTTTGCTGGGTGAATGGGGTTAATTTTTGTCAAGGATTCCAAATATGCAACAATAGTTTACATTTTGTGACTACTTAATGTACTTTTTGTATATTTTTTGGTTATATTTATTGTTTTATTTATATTATTATTATTTTTGTATTTTATTGATTTATTTTGACTATTTTCATTATTTTTATTATATTTTGTGTCAATGTTGGCTTGCTCAAAATTGTAGCAAGCTGACAACAGGTCTCTTCTCCTTGACTCAATGCCCTCGGACAATCGAATTATTTTATATTTTTTTTCTCTCTTTTCTATTTTTTAGCTTGTTTCCTTAAATTCATTTTTTTTTTCAGTTTTAGGATTATTGATTTTTTTTGTTAAAAAAAATTTTGGCATCAAGGTTTTGATGGATAAAGCAGTATTTTAGTGGGGGTGGATGTTATGAATATATGCATAAGCATAATGAATATTCAATACACTAAAATACTACTTAACCCGGGATGACAAAAAAAAATATATTTCTCATTCTTCATAAATCAATCAAGAGGAATCGATAATCTAATATTATATTTTTATAAACTTACGCTGTCATCCCAGCTTGAGAGTGTTACAATAAACACCCCATAAGTGGACTTAGCAAATTTGCCACCCCAGGAGGCATCGCAAAAATATTTTAAAGGATGTTCAGATTTCCTGGGGTGCAAATGGAACTTGATCGCCCTCGTTGCTGCAACATAGTTGACTAGATGATATGCCACCTTCCAGTGATTGACACCTGGCTTGGCAGCAAAACAAGAAAGTACATTGACCGAAAAACAGATGTCGGATCACAATCCTTCTGCAATGTAACTTAAAGCACCTACAATGGAAAGATACTGGGAAGAATCATTAGTTAGCCCATTCTTGTCGGTGACGAGATCAACATTGTCTGAGCAAAGGACTTCCCATGCAAATGTTCTTGGAGTAAGGAATCAATGACTTTAGGTTGATGCAGCAAAAAACCTGCTGCTGCATGTACCATATCAAACCCAACAATGCTTTCTAGGTTGGGCACCCACTTGATCTCCAATTTGCCTTTTAGATCTTTTTCCAGCTGTTTGATCAAAACCATCAAAGAACCTGTCACAATGCCGTCATCAACATAGATCCAAACCACCCCAGACTCTTTTGAGTGATCGACAAGGTAAAGGCTAAAGTCATACTGGCTGGCGGTGTATCCTAGGTTGGACAAAATACCCTTCAAGTATTTCCACCAACATCGAGCCGCCTGGCCAGTCCGATACAGGGCTTTCTTTAACTTCAGACCAACACCGGCGTTGATTTGCATGCCCTCCGGAGGTGCCCACACTTCCTCATCAACAGGAGAATCAAGATAAGGAAGTCAAAAGAGTGGACACCCCATCCGTAAAAAGCAGCCAATGAAAGAAGTAATCTCATTGACGCAAAGGTAGCTGTTGGGGCAAACGTCGCACTGAAGTCTATCCCTGGCGTCTGGGTAAAGCCTTTTGCCACATGCCTAGCCTTGTGCCTGACCACATTCCCCAAAGAATCTGTCTTTTCTGCAAAAACCCATCTTCCCCCCATGATACACGGATTTTGTGGGAGCAGGAGCACTTCCCACACCTTCATTCTAGTTGAATCATTGAGTTCTGATTTCATAGCTGCATCCCAGCAATGCCATTTGGGAGAACATTCTGCCTGCTTGTATGTCCAAGGGACAGAAGCACCAAACATACTACACTCCTCTAGAACAGTGTCAGTCATGAGTTCCTGAGACTCAAAAATAACATCATCAGCAAAATCACCAAGCTTCAAATGAGAAGCTCCTGGTACACAGCTCTTCGAGTCAGTTTGTTGTGCACGCATGTCAGAAATAGAGCAGGAAAGAGAATTGTAGAATTTCAGTCTAAAAAGGATTGATTTCAATAAACAACAACAAAAATAAGACAGAAAAATAAAAATAAGATAAAAATGATAAAAAGAAAGAATACCTAAAAAGGGCAACAGCAAGATAAAAGATGACTAAGAATAAGACAGAAAAACAAGTGTAGTGCAAACTAAAATAAATATAAAAATTAGTAAAAATAATAAAATAATGATGAAGAAATAAAAGTGATTTTAAATACCAAGAGAGGCCTAAATAGGAGGCAGGTGCACTAGATTCCTTGTATAGATAAGTCTTGAAGAGTGAGTAATAATAAAAAGCGTAAAGGTATGATGATGTGGAAGGTAAAGTGTGACAGTAATGGAACAGATATGTGAAATGTGTAAAATAAAATAAAATAAAGAAAAAGATAAAATAAATAAAGAAAATAATAAAAATAAATAAAAGAAATAAATAAATAAAATAAATCAAACTCCAATTCCAAAACGCTCCCTGGCACAAAAATCCTATGATTGAGGGCAAAGATTGAGTTTGAGTGAAGTTGAAGCTTTGAGCAAATTGACACGGCACAAAGGTTTAGTCAGAAGATCAGCTAAATTGTTTGAAGATTGAATATACTTGATGTCAATTTTTTTAATTTTTATTTCACGTCTAAGAAAGTGAGATTTTACGTCCATATGCTTTGTTTTAAAAGATGAGTGATTTGATTCCCCTTTTGCAAAGCCTATGGCGCCCTGATTATCTTCCCAAATGATTGTAGGTGAGTTAAATCTAATATTTAGTATTTTACTAAATAATATTTTTATCCACATAATTTCTTTAGTAACTTCAACAAGAGACATAACTTCAGCTTCAGACACAGAGACAGATACAGTTGGCTGTTTTCTAGAGCGCTATTTCCATTCCAGACAGTGATATAACCAGTAATAGATCCTCTAGTTCTTGGACAATTTGCGTAATCAGCATCAGCATACCCATAAAATTCATCTTCAGAGTTTTGATTATTTGTGAAATTTAAACCATGATATTTTGTTTGTTTTAAATATTGAAGTACTTTAATTCCAGCTTTCCAATGAGAATTTCCAGGATTTTTCAAAAACTGAGACAAAGAATTTACAGCAAAAGTTATATCAGGTCTTGTGGTGCAGCTAATATAATTTAAAGCGCCAATAAGTCTTCTATAATTTTTTCCAGATTTAATAAAATTTTCTTGATCTTGTTTTGATGCATCAGTTAAATAAATATCCCCACCTCTGAATACTTTATTGAACACTGGCTCCCAGAAAAACAGAAATTTGTAGCTTATTTATGTAATAGATATCCTCACCAGGGGAGTTTTACTGGCACTCTCTATAGAGTGCCTACCTTTAAATTAATGTGTAAAATTGCAATCAGTGTTCTGAATCTTTCTTGTAACTTGTTTTGGTTTCTTTGCTAAGTTTTATCATAACATTGATGAAAGTTTGTTGAAATGATTTTTAAGTGGGTCCCAACTGATATCCTTCAAGAACTGCCAAACAAACTTGTGGACCCTGATGTGCGTGCGTACATTAGGGGGACATCAGTGTGAATTAAGCCGTGGCCCCCCAGCCAGCACAGCCAGGGGGCCTATTAATCACAAAATTCATGTGGACTGGGTAATGATTTACTGTTGAGACACAGTTGTATCATGGGGTGTATGCACTTGGTTTACGGTCAATATCAGCTTCATTTGGGCATAAATATCATGCTCACTTACACGTGTTCCACATGGGCATGAGGTGTGAATTATTTCAAAGTTACAGGAAAAAGTTAAAGGTAGGCACTCTGTAGAGAGTGCCAACAAATCTCCCCTGGTGAATTTACAGCAAAAGTTATATCAGGTCTTGTGGTGCAGCTAATATAATTTAAAGCACCAATAAGTCTTCTATAAAGCAGGAGTATTTGACGGAATAATATTTTCATTTTTATATCTTTCTAGAAGAGTTTCAATGTAGAGATTCTGGGATAATTTTACGCAGTTTTGTTAAAAAGTGATATTCATTCCTAGAAACAGAGTTGGACGTCCAAGTTCTTTGATTTGAAATCTTGAAGCTAATTCTTTGATAAACATTTCAGGTTCTTTGCTAAAAATTGCTATGTCATCAACATGAATGTAAAGAAAGGTCCCTTTTCGCCAGAAAACACATGATTCAGCCTCACATCTATGAAAACCTACAGAGAACAACCATTGAGACAGAGTTTTGTACCAGACTTGTGGCGCTTGTTTCAAACCATAAAGTGCTTTGTTTAATTTTAAAAGTGAATTGTTTTTAACTTTTACATCAGGTGGAGGAGAAATGTAAATTGTTTCTTCAAGAGGAGCATTCAAGAAAGCGCTTTTGATGTCAACTTGTTCAATTTTTAGATTATTTTTCAAAGCAAAAATGATTAACATTCTAAAAGCTGTAAGTTTTCCTGTGGGCGCAAAAGTAGTATTATAATCTTCACCTTCAGTTTGTTTAAAACCTTGCACGCATAATCTAGCTTTGTGTTCAGTAATTTTTTTTTGATTGTCTCTTTTAGTTCTAAATACCCACGTGCAAGTAAGAGGTTTGATGCCTTCTTTGACTTGTTGCTCTTCCCATACTTTGTAATGATTTATATTTTCAATTTCTTTATTAATTGCTTTCTTCCATTCTTCAGAGTTTTCACTAGATATTGCTTGATAATATGTTTTGGGATCATTATTTATTTCAGCATCAGAAAGAAAAGAATCAATAAAAATTCCACGTCTATTATAAGGAAGAATATTGTTTTGATTAATACTTAAATCAATTAATTTTGAGGGAACAACAGCAGATGAATTTTCAGCACAATTTCTTTATTAATTTCTTTCTTCCATTCTTCAGAGTTTTCAATAGATATTGCTTGATAATATTTTTTGGGATCATTATTTATTTTATAAGGAAGAATATTGTTTTGATTAATGCTCAAATCAATTAATTTTGAGGGAACAACAGCAGATGAATTTTCAGTGCTAGAAGGATCAGATGAGGATGTAGAAATTTGATTTTGACTAGAGATATCAAGAGGATTTGAGCTGGAATCAAGATTTTGAGAGTTTTCAACATGATTAGAGGATTGGGGTTGAATTTGATGCAAATCTTGTGGAGCTTGAGCAACAGAAGAAAGTCCAGGAAAATTATTCTCTTCAAATTTTACGTGAACTGAGTGAGCTGGAGTTCTAGAATTTAATTTCAAAATTTTATAACAAGAAAAATCATTAACATAACCAAGCATAATTCCTTTTTCAGCTGTAGTTTGAAGTTTTGATCTGAAGTCTTTTTGCGTAAAAATATAACTTAAACAACCAAATGGCCTCAGATTATCAATTCTAGCTTTCTTTTTGAACCAAATTTCATAAGGAACTCCATCACCAGTTTTTGAGGGTAAAATATTAATGAAATCTGTTGCAGTGTTGATGGCTTCTGCCCAGTATTTAAAAGGTAAATGAGATTGATGAAGAAGACATCTAGCTTTATCTCAAATAGTTCTATTTGATCTTTCAGCAAATGGATTGTGTTGAGGCGTGTAAGGTGGAGAAATAATATGATTAATGCCATTTTGAATAGCCATATTTTTGAAAATAGAATTGCAGAATTCACCACCACCGTCAGAAACAATTTTCTTGATGAGTCTTTTTGTTTGATTTTCAGCAAGATTTTCAAATTCCATAAATTTCTCAAAAGTATCTGATTTTTGCTTAAGAAATTTCACAGTTTTGTATCCAGAGAATTGATCAACAATAGTAAGAAAAATAAAGAGCACCACCAGTTGATTGAACAGAAAAAGGGCAACTAGAACCAAGTGTATGACATCAAGAAGATCTTCAGACTTTTCAAAGTGATTTGAGAATGATTCCTTAGTCATTTTGCAGAGCGAATTTTTCAAAAGTATCTGATTTTTGTTGAAGAAATTTGACAGTGTTTTATCCAGAGAATTGATCAACAATAGTAAGAAAAATAAAGAGCACCACCAGTTGATTGAACAGAAAAAGGGCCAACTAGATCCAAGTGTATGACGTCAAGAAGATCTTCAGACTTTTCAAAGTGATTTGAGAATGATTCCTTAGTCATTTTGCAGAGGGAACAAGTTTCACAAGTTGCAGGTGAGCTGATTCCAGGAATAATCTGTTTGAGATACTTATCACTAGGATGTCCTACTCTCAGATGCCATTGTTAATATTTTAAAATTTAATCACTTTATTTTTTATTTTTTATTATTATTTTTTTATTTTTTATTTTTATTTTTAATTATTTTAATTATTTTTATCTTTTATTATTTTTTATCTTGAAGGGCTTATTTATCTAGTTAGACCCCCTGCCACATCATCAATAGGATGTCCTAGTCTCAAATGCCATGAATCAGGGGAACAAGAAGACAAATAACTAAAAGCAGAATTCATTTCACCAAAAGAGATATCAGAAAG